>PVKZ01002037.1:0-23967 GCA_004027375.1 Macroglossus sobrinus
AGAGAAGAGAAGAGAAGAGAAGAGAAGAGAAGAGAAGAGAAGAGAAGAGAAGAGAAGAGAAGAGAAGAGAAGAGAAGAGAAGAGAAGAGAAGAGAAGAGAAGAGAAGGAAAAGAAGAAAGAAGAGAGAAAGAGAGAGAAAAGGAAGGAAGAAGGGAAGGAAGAAAGGATGGAAGGAAAAAAGGAGGAAGTTTATTTAGGAATATCTATTACCACCACAAATATTTTACTTAATCTCTAATAAGTGCCAGTCCTAGGCTATGAGCTGAGAACACAGGCTGAATCAAAGGTGCCTTGACCTCAAGGCCTGTGTGATGGGGGATTCAAGGGCAGCAATGACAGACACAAATAGACAGAAAGGACTGGAGCACACAGAGGAGAGACCCTGCACTAGACATCTCTTGCTTTTAAGCTCCCCACAATCTATCCATTTCATTTGTGGGATCACCCAAAGACAGACTGCTAGTTGTCCCCCAATACTAATTGTTCCCTTCTATAGTAAAATAACTCCTCTAGCCAAGAACATGCCTTCTCAGAATAAAAACCACATTTCCCAGACACCATGCAGCAAAGCATGCTATGTGACTGGGTTCTGTTCAGTGAGATGTTCGAAGTAATGCATACAATTTCTCAGGCATGCCCTTCAAAAGGAATAGCCTTGCCTTTTTCTTCTCTCCTGGTGGGCATGAAGTCATAGTAGTCATAGTGTTAAGCCAATATGCATCTTTTGTGGTTGCCCACCACCACCCCTTGCCCAGGGAGAGGGCTTTCAAAGCTTTGGAAGAACCATCAGAGCACACAGACATTTGGTTGACCAAAAGGATAGCTTGGGACTGATGGTCATGATCTCCTTCTATGTTTAAACAATCCCAGTTTTTTATCTAGGGACATAGAAATCCAGAAGAAAGAGTGTATTTTCTCATATTCCTGAAAGCTGTGTTTGGCCACATAACCAGTAGGACTGAAGCAAGGAGGGTGATGCTTTTAATCAGAGTGGGTAAGCCCTCTCTACTCTTTCCTCTCTTCTGTTTCCAGCAGCTGGGTAGCAAAAGTGGTGAAACATCTCAAACCCCATGGATAGACAATACTTCAAATACAATATTTGAAGGCTCTTTTTCAGCAATTCATCCTATATTCTAAAAATTACTCAACCTCTCTCCTTTATGCCCATGTGTTTTGGGTGGATCTCAGAAGAGGAGCACATGACTGAGGCCCAAGCCAATCACTGCATCACATTACCCTGGCCACAGAGATTGTTCGAATAAGCATGTGTCCCACTTAGAGCCAACAAATGCAGTAAAGAATTTCTCTGGGAGTTCTGAGAAGAAAACTCACTCTTTTCCATAAGGGGCTGTGGAGACTGAAGCCTCCATCTTGCACTAAGCCTGATCCTGGAGCCAGCCTGAAGAGTGACAAAATGAGGATGTGAGAGAAGTCAGGTCCTTAGTATATATCTGAGCCTTGTAACCAGTTAAGGCTGAAGCTGGTCTCATCATTTGACTTCTCAACTTAGGAAGCCAATAAATATCCTTTTTTGTTTAAATTAGTTTGGGTTAAATTCCCAACCCTTGGTCCCCAAAGCAGCCTCAGTGGTAGTCTTCAGCCAAGCCTGGTAGTACTGTGGAGGTAACATAGAAGACAGATGCCTGAGTTCAGTCTTATAAAGTAAGTCAGAGACTATTTGAAGCTTTCTTGTGGGGAAAAATGGGTTTGTTATAAGGATACATGTAGATTTGAAGTAGAATTGGAGAGTCCTCAAGAACAAGCAAGGCAGATCCAAAATTATCAATTACTGCACAGAATTCTTCCTGGAGCTATGTGTACTCTCTCCCTCTTGATGTTCCTCTGCTCAGCTCTCTCTGCCAACCAACACCCTCTACTGATGCAGAATTTCTGCTACTTGGGATACCTGGAATCACCAAGACCCTAGCATCCACTGGAAGTATCTCTTAATGTATCCTTCTTGCTTCTTCCCCTGCAGCTAGCTGCCTCACTCCTGCCATTTCTCCCAACTTCTAGTTCAAACAAGAGGACTCTGATAGACACAGGTCATCTTTAATGCCAGAGGAAAACTCACAAGTCCTGAATTCAGTGCCTGGTTCAGGTGCCCTCTCCCATCCAGAGGACACAAAATCTAAAACATTTCCACCTACTGTATTTAAGGAGTTGAGAACAATGCCAAGTTATTGTATCCGCTATTATTTTTATAATCACTCCCAACAGTTCCCCCCAAATTCTAGGTTTGACTCATAATAAACACATCTGAGTCACTGTGGCCTAAGAAACATGGTGCTTTGACTTGCGGGCTCTGAATCAAGCCCAGCTCTCAAGTTAAGGAGAAGTCAGCCCACTCTAGGACATGGTCTGAGAATAGAGAAAGACAATGGATTTTGTCACCAGAGGAAGCAAGAATGGATTCTAGACAAGAAAAAACAACAAATGTTTAGTGTAATCTGCACCTTTGGCTGCCAAACATCCACACCTATTCTTACTCCCATAAACATACTTGCTAAAATATTCTTGTTTTAAAAAATGCAATTAAACCATACACCACTAAAACCAATTTATACCCACTGCAATAGAAGAAAACAGAGGATATAGATTCTCAATCAGTTGCTGCATCCAGCTCCAGGTCTGGAATCTCTGGGTAATGTGTGGTCCTTTCAGAGAAGCCAAAAAAGGACTATAGTAAGTGAAGTTCTGAGGACCTAGATAGGAGGACCTAATGGATGATTTCTTCAGAGAACCACCACAGAAGTGAATAAATTCCATTTGGTTTCATCTGGTTTATCCCACCCAACATTCAAGTTTCAGTCTGAGAGGATCTAATTGGCCTAATTTGTATCCTGCACCCACTCATTGACCAGGGGAGAGCAGGGAAAATTGCATCAAATGGAAGAGGAGACATGGTTTCTGTTACTTTAAGAGGGAAGCAATGATGCAGGGCTAAAATGGTAAATTCTCACTACATGTATGTCTATGGCCTGACAAAGAGATAGAAACACTGCTAAGAGCTAGCCAATGGGTGGGTGGCTGGGTCAGACATGGCATCAATGGCAGCTCCCAATATGCAGATTTCCCTAATGCCTTGGGAATCTGTGGACTCCTAAATCTTGTAATGAAGCCACTAACACAGCCCTTGCTTGTGGGAGTGGGGATTGTTTGTGCCAGTTCAGGCCTAGGTCTCAGCTCCTCATTGGTCTGATCATGACCTTGACTGAGGATCAAATAGCAGACACTGCTAATTATCTACCTATGTCAAGATAGGCGAGGTTATGCTGCAATGGCAAACCTTGAAAAAAATATCAATGGTTTAACTAAACAAGGTATATTTCTCACTCGTGCTTTATGTCTATTATAGGTAGGAAAGAGAGCTCTATTCCTATGCTCTCTCAAGAACCCAGGCAACTAGAGGCTTCCTGATACATGCTTTTACAATCACATAGATAGAAAAGAACATGGGAATTATGCACCAATTTTTAAAGCTTCCACTAGAAAGTGATACATGTCACTTTCAATCATATTTCACTGGCCAAATCAAAACACATATCTATGCCTAAGCCCCAAGTGGGGCTTTGTACCACCAGCATAAAAAGACAAAAACCAAATATAATGGTCCCATACACACTGAACTAATGACAAATGACTACCCAATTTCTCTCTTCTTCTTCTTCCTTCTTAACAGATCTCCAGTTTTGTCCAGGATGACAATGTGTCCAGCTAAATAAATTCCATTTTGAAGACTTTCTTGTAACTAAGGGTAGCCATGTGACCCTTATTCTGACCAATGAGATATAAAAGGAAATCACCAGTAGAGCACCCTGGATAATTAGATATGATGCCTTGAAATGCAGCAGCCATGCTGTGAACATAAGGACAGGCTATACAATAAGGAAGGTGAAGAAGGAGGATGAGGAAGCCTGGGATCCTAATAAAATCCTTGAGCAGCTGCCTTGCCCTGGGCTGACAGTCTCTGGGTTGCTTGTTATATGAGAAAAATATACCCCCATCTCTTTGATCCATGGATAGTCAGGTTGTCTGGCATTTACATTCAAACACATTTCTTACTATTTACCTTCTCTGTATTTGAAGTTTTTCAATAATCATTCTTTAACATACAGATGATTCATAGTGCAATGGAAAGAACATGAGCCTTTGGATTACTTGACTCTGGCTTAAAATCTAGTCACATGTCCTTGGGTGAATAACTAAGAACACATAACTAAGGCTCTTTAGGCCTTATTTTCTTCATCTGTAAAATAGAAATAAAAATCTTATGGCATAGAGAGCCACTTCTGATATTCCTTTCCCTTGCTTACTTCCCATTGTAAGACTGCAAAAGTCAGATACTCACTTTCTTGGTTTTTCTCAAAACCAGCATAGCTGTGCATGGGTTTGGCTAATGAGGCATAAGGGTTAATGTGCAGGGGTTTTCTGATGGAAAGATAGAAGTAAGGAAAGAATCTCTAATCCCACCTATGTTCCCTTTCTTCTGTTCCTGCCTTTGAATTTGGTATTAAAGGACAACAAGGCTTGGTGCTATAGTAGCTATCTTACAACTTTAAGGTGACTCATGCTGAGATGGCAGAACAGAAAAACACAAGGAGCCTGGGTTTTAGATGATAATCTTGAGCTGCCAAACCAAATCCAAAGCCATCTAATTACAAATTTCTTATTAAGTAATACCATATTTCACCAATCCTAAGACCAACATTCTTTTTCAGATTTAATACCTCTGAAATCAAGTCACATCTCACTACTGATTTGATAGTAAAGAAATTGCATCATAGTTTCACAGCATTATTTTATACAAAGAAAGTGGTGCAAGAGTGGTACATTTTACAATCAATGGTATCTTAGAGTTGATGAATTATGATAACAAATCTCCTTATGGGTTGAGTCACATTTAGTTAGGTTTTCTGTAAGTTGTAGCCTAAAGAATTTCTGCATTAAAAAAAAATACCTACTAGAGGTATTTTATAGGTGGTTGTGAACAATGAATAAATAAAATAATGTAAGTAAAGTACTTGGTATAGATTATTTGAAAATGTTGGCATTTGATCAGGGGCTCATATCTTTTTATAGAAATTCTTTTTTTCTACTATGTCCAACTGTACACACACACACACACACACACACACACACACACACACGCAAACCTAAGAGTATTATATGTCCAGAAAATAAGGACAGGTAAAGAAACACTGAATTACAAGTTTGGGCCACAGAGAATTCAAAAGTGGGCAATCTTGTATCATTTGAGATTTTTTATTACAAATGGCAGATTTCTGCTCACATTAGCTTACGTACAAATGAGAATTTGTTGACTCATCTAAGGGAAAGTCAGCTGATGTTCTGACCTCAGACATCAACTGATTCAGCTGTCACCAGAACCCAATCTCTCTCTCTCTTTCTCTCTCTCTCTCTCTCTCTCTCTCTCTCTCTCTCTCTCTCTCTCTCTCTCTCATCACTGGTCTTGGCTTGCTCCAAGCTAATCCCATTTCCAATCAGGCTCTTTTCTGATCATTCTGATCATGCAAGATTCTCTCATTAGATTCAAGTCCCTCTAAAAAGCATCTGCTTCTGTCTCAGCATTGTCAGGAAAATTGGTATTGCATCTCATTGGTGATGGTCAGTCCCCATGTCTGTGTCTCCCTGAACCATTGCTGCAGCTGGGAGAGAAAGCTGCAGAAGAATCAAAGCAGATGATTGGATCAGATACACCTGAGCCATCAGCCCCAAGAGGAGAGAGGGGTCTCATAGAACACACATTGGGTATCATTTTAGCATAAGGATGAAGGATGCTGTGTTACAAATTCCAGATGTCCTCCCTGGGCCTCTTCTCTCTCTTTCCTAAGCTCACTACCAACACCGAGACCCTGGCACTTTATCACTCTATGACAGAGGGAATTGGTCCAGAGAAAACCAAAGTCAGCCAGGCCACACTTTCAAGGTGTGGGAAGGGTGAGAAAGGGGGTAGCTCTCCAAAAGTGAGCTCTGCTTAGCTCACCACTCTAGTCTCACTGAACAAATTAACAAAAGAGTGACTGTGTTTCAGTCAACTTTTGCCACTTACAGAATCTCTATGATGGCGATCATCTACAAGCACTTATATCTCCCTTCCATGTCTTCAGATTGGCTTCCAAGCTCCTGGTTGGGTTTGGATCGTCTCCACAGTTCTTTCATTAGCCTGGAACCAGCAACTACCTGTGGCATGTTCTTCTTACCATGATGGCAGAAACACAAGGGAGCAGGGCATTTCTAGCCATTATGTGCATCATCTGTTAACATTCTATTGGCTCGAGCAAGTCACTTGGCCAAGCTAAAAGCCATCTGGTAGAAAAGTATGTTTCCCCACCATCTTACAAATATGGAGAAGTATAACACCAATACTTCTGGAAGAAATGACTTGGGTCCAACAATTTAATCTGCCATAGAAGATAGTCAAAGAATGACCTTCCCCGCAGGTTCAGCCTTATCAACTGATTTGCTTGTTATAGTAAAAGTTCAGCCTTGAGCACTAAAGCCCAGTAAGAATGTCTTGTTCATGATCTATTTGGAGTAAAGAAGGAGGATATTAGAGAGCTCTGAGCTCCCTATGGAGGCCACATCTGGAATGGAGCAACATTCAATGGAGATTACTTCTCTTCTGTCTACTGCACTCAGTCTCTTCAATCACCAGTCCAAACGATAATCAAATCTGAAAATGTGAGTTAGAGTTAGATCTTCCTGACTCCCATAGCTGGGGCCTGCCTCAGGCAACCCTCTGTTCTCTGAGAGAGTAGATATGGTTAGCATCTTCTCTCCTCTCTCACCTTGACTAGTGAAAACTTCTGAGGTCATAGCATAAGGAGAGAGAAAGGAAGAGGTTATGGAAAGCTTTTTCTTCATGGTCTCATAGATTGCCTTATGCTCTCTGCATCTGGAAGAGGTTTAACACGCTCATGGGCATTTTTGAAGTTTCTTATAAAGACCATTCCTTTCCCTCTCCCACCCCTCCACCCCCAGCTCCAGAGCTGTAATTTCCTTGACCCCAGCAAATGAATCAGAAAGCACTTGCTCTCTCCTCAGCTCCTAGAAAGTTCACCTCCTACTACCTTCTGCTGCAGTCCCATCAGCTCTCTGGAAGGCCTTTGGGTCAAAATCTGAGGTGATCAATACCAGCTCTTTCATTCATGTGGCCCACATCTGATCATGGGAAATATGCACATATTCTACTTTCTGACAAACCCACAGGATCAGGCCAGTGGCAATTCCCCATCACATTCAGACCCATACTCCCACCACAAGTGTCACATCTAGTACTCAAGATCCACATGCCTTTAACCCACCATTAGAGGAAGTGCAGTTACTTCCCAATACAGCAGCATCCTGCCCTTGTCTCTTACTCTCTCTCCACCATCTCAGACCAGAAGCCACAAATGCCTATGTGTGTCAACCACCAGTCCATTTTCTTCCAAAGTGGGGGACATAAAGGAAGCCCTCAGAGTGGTCCTATTGAAGCCAGCATTCCCTGGGCTTAGGGGAGAGTATAACAACTCCACCCATCCCCCTTGGTGGGGAATCCCCCATCCAGCCCCAGCCCTCACCAAAGGAATATCACAAATCCTCTCTCTCCTCTAATCTCTCAGCCTTTTCTTTCCGACTATGGGCCAGTTGTCTAGCTGGTTCTCAGGCACCTTTAAAAATTTGCATCATGGTCTAGCAACACTTTTTGGAATTTGATAGCTAACTTCTTAGTGTTTTAGCCAAAACATCAATTTAACATCTTGATACTTCAAGATGTCCTCATGTGTCTCATTGGCTAAAGTACTTCATATAACCACTGAAAAGAAAGCTGGTCATGTCAGAATCTAAGAAAGAGGGGTAAGAGTGCCATTAATGGCTTGGACCATTCACATTCACCCATGGGGGCTAAGTAGGAAATTAACTGCTGTTTGCCACAAGGGCTCTGGTTGATACAACTCCAACCCTGAGCAGCCAACAATCCTTGGGACAGCTGCATGGTCAGAGGTAATAGTTCAGAAAGCACAAGCCCTGCCTCAGTCCCTGACTTCTTCTCTGTCTGAGGATCAGCCTGGATAATCAAGAGAACAGAAGCTACAAAAGCTGATGTCAAGCCTGGCCAGCCACTTTCTAGCTGAGAGGACTTAGGAAACTCATCATCTCAGTATCCCTCATCTTCCACCTGAGTTAAACAGGAACAAGAGTCTCACAGATCTTGCCCCACCCCTTTTATCTCCTGCTTTAATTAAGACTTAGATGAAAGTGTCAGAAATAAACACATACTGGTTAGAAAGAAAAAGGATAATTTATTAAATCATCTGGGGATAAAGGGCTGCCAGCACAGCAGGATCAAGGGTCAGATAGCATCATCAGGCCTCCTCTTCAGCTCTGTGCCCCTGTACTGGCTTCGTCTCACACACGCTCCTCCACATGGGCACTGCCAGCTACCCCAGACTTGGCTCCTTCAGCTCAACAACTCCTACAAAAAAAAAAAGGGAGTGTCTCTTCCCTTGCAGATCCCACAAAAATTCCAAGGTTGATTCTGATTAGGTCACAGCCCATCCCTGAACTGTGTACAAAGCCCCAAAACAGAGGTGAACTAGTAGTGTGGGGAAAGGAAGAAAATGGCTTATGCAGACAAGGAGGGGAGAAAGTAATTCCTAATAAAGAAAAAGCAGGATGCTGTTGCCACTTGAAGGAAAAGACTGCAGGCAAGGCAGGAAGGAGGGAGAATGGGGCAGGGAGGCAGAGAACACCCTGGGAGGCAAAAGTGAGCCCTGAGCTCTGGGCTCCATATCAGGACTCTGAGTGGGTGTCCACGGGATGAGACACATTTGGAGCCAGACTGGTGGAGTGGAGGACAAGAAGGGAGCTTCTGATGAGGACAGATACTTCCCCCAAGCTCCTGAAAAGAAGAGGCTACAGGAAATTAATCCTGAGTCTGCCTTAGTGAAACCAGAGGAAAGAGATGATGCTGGTGGTGGGAGAACCCTTCCCTACCCTAAGAGGAACCCGGGGTAGCCAGGTGAGCTTTACATAAATGTGAGAAACACAGTCTTCCACATGTTTCTCACTGTGGCCTTTATCACGCTCTGGCCTCTGTTCCTAAATGATGAGAGAGGACACTTCCTCACATGGGGCTGATTCTTAAGGTTAATTGAAAGTGGCCTTTCTTAGGAATCATCCATTGCACTGAATTATTTATCACCTGCAGGCATTTACAGGCCTTTAAATGCTTGAACTTCCTGAAATTCTATTTGGAAATGCTTTTGCCAATGGAAATATGACTTCCTTTTTGCCATGAAAAAAAGAAGCATTAGCTGCCATCTCCAGATTTCCCAGCTCCTAGAGACCCAGTAAGCAGTAAGATCTGAAAACAGGAAGCAGGGCCAAGGCTGCAGCAGACCAGGGGGTCATTCTGATATGAGAGTTGGCTCCAGGCCAGCCCAGTCTCAGGGCTCCCATGGGACAGTGGAAGGAGGGAACACTGATCACAGTGCCTATGGCTCTTGGTTTAGTTCATGATCATCTACCTAAGAAATGGTCTCCTGGGGCTTTGTGCAGGTACTTTGGCTGGTCCCTCAATGGAAAGGAAAGCATGAGAGGGGCCAAGCACCATGTCCAGCTCTACCACTTACTGGGTGGGCCATGGAACCTCTTTGATCTGGTTTCCTTATCTGAGATGATGGTTCAGATTCTATAGGGCTGATATGAGGCAGGGATTGATGGGATCATGTACAATAAGCCTGCACCATGATGTCCAGAACATAAGGAGGAGCAAGAAAGGTGAGTTCCTTCTTGCCACCTGCTCTCATCTTCCAATAGAGGAAGAAAGACTCAAAACTCAGCAGGCTGGTTGGATGTGTAAGGTGCTTGCACACAGAACTAGTAATGTGAGTACAAAACCCACAGCTGATCTTCAGAGCCAGGCTGAGGGAGAATGTAAACCCACCCTCCCAGAGGGCTGTATGGACACTATACCATACAGCACAATAATGGCTCCCAAGACATCTGTCTATGTCTTAAATTCTGGAACCTGGGATTAGGCTACCTTACATGGCAAAAGAACTTTGCATATGTGATTAAATTAAGTATCTTGAGATGGGGAGACTATCTGAGTGGACCCCATATAATCACAAAAGTCTTTATAAGAGTGTGGCAAAAAAAAGTTAATGTGAAGATGACAGGGAATTAGAGAGATTAGAAAATGCTGCTGCTGGCTTTGAAGATGAATGAAGGCACCACTTGCAGACAGACCCTAGAAGGTGGGAAAGGCTACAGAATGTATTTTCCCCCAGCCTCCAGAAGGAATGCAGGCCTGTACACCCCTTTTAGTGTTCTTCCCTCCAGGAAGGAAAGATAATAAATTTGTATTTTTAACCACAGAATTTGTGGTAATTTGTTACAGCAGCAACAGAAGACCAATACAGACATCCAACCCAGACATGAAGGGCAATATGGGGAAGTTTTATGGGGGACTCAGGCCCCATTTCCTGAGATACTACCAGCCCAGCAGAAACAGAGGTGAGGGACCCAAGTTCTCTAGACACTCCAGCCAACATGACATGGTAACCCTGAGGGAAGCTTTGTAGATGAAAGGGTGGGTGAAAGAAATGTCTTGTCCACAAGACATGAGCTGTACCTGGCTGTGCTGGGTGTGGGGATCCTAGCATGGAGCAGTAAGAGAGGCTCCACTCCTCCAGGTTCGCTGTAAAGGGGAGCAGATCCCACCTTCTCACCACTTCATACCCATCCAGACCCCAGAAAGAGAGTGGTCATGCTTTCTCTGCACCCTGGCACCCAAAGGCTCCCAGACCCCACCACTGTATGAAGGGGACCCCAGTTCACCACCCACCCTGCCACAGGTCATCAAGGATTCAGGCAGGGTGGAACTTCACACACACTGACAGCCTGGCCCACTTTTCATCTTCTCCATCCCACCTCCTCCATCCAATAATAAGCACAAGTGCCACACGGTAGGGGTGTGCAAGCTGGATCTTTGGACACAACCTTCAAGGCTGTAAAACAAGATCAACCCTCCCCCATCATATATTCCTTTCATTCCCATTAACAGATGCCTGGAGATTTCACATGTTCTCAACAGAGTCCTTCACAGGGATGCTGTGCAGGCACCATGAGCATGCACATACCCTGATAGGGCACATGACTTGTGAGAGCTGGCAGAGGACCAGAAGGGCCCTTGCCTGAGCCGCTACTTCAAGGCGGCCTCCACCAGCCTCGATGGGCACAGCCCCTGCGGTCTGATAATAATCACTATAATAATAGGGGCTGCAGGTTCAGAGGAGGTCCAGGTGATGCCACCCTTGGTCCAATACTCACTATAATAGGGCTGGCAGGCCAGCCACCGTTTTAAGTGTCCCTTACATCTGAAGAAGGGCCCAGTTGGGACCCTCATAGTAAAGTTCTTACAGTGTCCACAGCCTCACCTATCCTTACCCTAAAGCGTACCAATAGATTGTCCCCTGCAGCTTGACAGAGCTTGTAACATCTCCTGCCATAGAAAGTTGCCCTGGAACTTATGATTAATGCCCTTATGCTTACTGATCCTAACCTTTATGGTCTAGCATTCTGTCCAGACACTCTCATCTTTGTTCTTGGGTTACTAATGTCACTGTGGGACTACGTTGCCAGAGGGAAGGCGCAGTGAAGCATAACAGAACCCCTGGACCATCATGCAACCTCTGGAATAACACCCAGATTTACCCTTAAATGCCCTAAGCTGGACTGGGGAAGTAAGATGCTCTGACAATAAACGTTTATTCTAAATATCGCAACTCCTGTGTGAGTCTGTTGGCTGAGCAGCAGAGGCAGCAGTAGCCCCGGACTCAGTTGCCCTCAGGTTACACATATAGTAACCTTAGAGGGCGTAGTTTTATTAGCTCAATTGAAAAAAGTGAGCCTAGAGTACTGGAGTAATTTGTCCCAAGTAGCACACAGCAGGAGCGTGGAGAGCTGTTTTGGAACCTAGATGGTGGGGCTGGAGAATCTGCACTCTGCCCGCCTCATTATTTTGTCTATTGACATGGCGAAAGAAAACAGCTTAAGAGCAGTATGGCCCGCGAGGCTGACGGGCGGGCTTCCTGGGGCCTGGGACAGGGTACCGGGACTACGCCCTGGGATTTGGGAGGCTCCCTGGAGCAGGGGTCGCAGCCGGTCCTGGAGCCCGCAGCTTCACCCGCAGAGGAGCTTCAGAAGGTGATGCGCATCCTTAGATGGGCGCGTGCCCAGGTAGCCCTCTATCAGACTCGGGAGGAGAACGCGCGGGTTCTGCCCTCCTGAAAGGGGTGGCCGTAGCACCGCACCCCGCCCCGCCCTCAGTCGCAGGGAGTCCAAGGCGCCCGCCCCGCTCGGAGCCCTGTGGTTTCCGGGAGCGCCCGCTACGCTCCGCTCCGCGTCCCTCCCGGGCTAAGGCCGGAACCAGGACGGGGAGGAGCTGCGCGTTCTTCTGCGGTCCACAGCCTCAGGGCCAGAGTGCCACGAAGGATAGGCGCCCCCGCGCCTGCCTTGGGCCCTGCGCCTCGCTTTAACACTCTGCCCCCAGGCAGCAGTGGGAGGCGCGGAGACCCTGGAGACTAAGCCCCGCGCCGCGCCGCGCCGAGCCCCGACGGCCAGCCGGAGCAGCCCGATGGCGGGTAAGTGCCCTCGCCTCCTCACCTTCGCCCCAGCACTGCGCCCGGCCTCTTGGCCACTAGCCTGAGCCCCGCCGGGACCCGCTGGGGCGTAGACCGGGCACCGGCGGCTCCCGGCTCCTAGAGGGACGCGCGGAGTGGAATAGAGAGTAAAGCCAGCTCTTCGCAGACGCTTACGGATCAGGAGATGTGGAGTCTCGCCATGTCATCACCCCACCAGGTCCAGAGCCCAGAAGCCCCAACCCCGCAGGTGACCCAAGGAGGCCCTTTCTTTGCCCAGATTTGGCAGCGGACGAGTGCCTGATACCCAGCGTCTGAGCACTCTCAGCGGACGCTGGGTAGAGCCTCCCAGCTTTTCGCAAATGTGAGGGTTAGGTGCCAGCAGCAAAGGGTCCGTGTGTCTGTTTCTCACACCTGCCGCCCCCATCCTTGTCCACAGCGCCGCCCACCTACTCCCCTAAGTGGCTCACCTTAGTAGAAGGTTGAGGGAAGGCCTGGGTTTTAGAAAAAGTCACAGAATTCAAAAATGAGTCCAGCCTGTCAGCAGGTTCCAGGATCCCAAAGAAAAGGATTCTGAATGTCACCCAGGGCATCATCCCCTCTTGTGCTTTCCCTAAGTGTGTAGTGCCCACACCCAGCTCACTCGCAAGCCTGAAGAGGAGCCCAGGGAAAATGGCGGTTCCGACAAAAGAAGGTTTAATTTCTACTCAGAAGCGCAAGGAAATGGCTCATTTCATCCAGAATCTCAAGTCCAGGGCCAGCTTCTTTCCAAGGGATACCAGAGGGTGCTGTCCAAGGCAGTAGGATCCCAAGAGAAATGGCTTTTCAGCTGATACCCAGCAGAACCCAGCCAGCAGCCTCCTCCCCAGTAGACCAAAGAAGTCCGTTTCTGTGTCACTCTTGGGGTCCAACCCAGGGAGTGGGGTTGCTGCCCAAATTCTGTCCCCAGCTGGCCACTTGTGTGAAGGAGAGTGGTTTTTCCCAGGCATCACAGTCCTGGTGGTCTCCGCCCCCAGAGCAGGTGGCCCTGGTGATTGGGGGCACTCTTGGGGGGCTGCTACTGCTGCTGCTGTTGATTTGGGTGAGCTGCTGTCTCTGGAAGAGGCTTTGTGCCGAGTTCACCTATGAGGAGCTGCCGGGGACTACAGCTGCCTCCAGCCTACAGGAGGACAAGCTCTGCCGGCTGCATGCTGGGACTCAGACAAGCAGGTGAGGCAGGATGTGGGGCCCAGCGAGCTTCTGGCCTTGCTTAGGGCCCTCCCTGTGGCATTTCCCTTGGAGTGGGGAGGGAAGGAAAGGTCTGTTTATGGGGTGCAGCCTCTTTGCTGTCACCAGGCTGGGAGTTATCACAAAGAAACCCTAGAATCCTCGCCAGAGCCATGAGATAGGGATTATGCAGCACATTGTCCAGCTGAGGAAATTGAGGCTCAGAGGACATAAGTAGTAAGTGAGAAAACAGGCATTCAGACCCAGGCAGGCTGACTCCAGAGGCTGTGCTTCTTCTTCAATTAGCCATTGCTATGGGCACACAGAGGTATTGGCTCTGGTTGTGTGAGTATGGGGGAGGGCAGTGTGGCAGCCTGGTATAGGACCAAAAAATGGTGCTCGTTTCCTCCTTTTTCTTCCTCTAGCCCCGGGCACTCAGAGCTGAGTGTTCTGAGGCCACACCATTCACTTGCCACCTATATGTTGTCTGCTTGCTTCTGGACAGGCCACCAGGGGTGCCATTTGTGGTGCCCCCTTCCTTCCAAAGCCGAGACTGGGTGCCCCTGCACAGCAGAGAGTGGGCCCAGGTGCCACCAGACACCTGCCCAACTCCAAAGCTCCAGCCCCATTCCACTGGCAGCAACCTTGGTGAGTGTGCCTGCCAGGGCCTGCCCAGGGGTCAGGGTCTACTCAGGGCAGGGCAGATCAATCTGCTTTCATGAGCCTGGCTCTAGAACACAGCCTGGTTGGGCCCAGGGATGCCAGAGTTGGCCAGTGTTCAGTCTTTCCAAGTACTTCAGTTTACCAAGTGCCTGCAGCACCCCAGCTCAGGTCAGATATGGCCTCATGTGCCATTTTGAAGTTAGACTTCACCATGCCTCTGTTGGTAGAAGGACTGTCTCCCAATTTTACACATTCATAAACTGAGGTTCAGAAGGTTAACCATGCCTTGCCCAAGGTCACAAAGGCACTGAGCAACAGGTCTGGAGAATGGAGCCCTGGTGTTTCCGATGCAGAACCTGTGCTGGGTCCTTGTCCAGGGTCAGCGGGTAGCTGATCCAGAGGGCAGAATGGTAGGAAGGGGGTGCATAGCTTTCTGCTCACCTCTTTATTCTGAAGGCCTTTCAAGAGACCTTCCCAGGAACCACCAAGTTTCTAGCTTGGCCTTTCTAATTTGAAGAGGAAGAAAAGAGAGAACACTTTATCACTGAGATACCACAGAAAGTGGCCAGGCCAGGTGCTGGGCGCTGTGACCCCAAAGCAGGTCCTGACCTCTGGGTACAGGGGTTGATCACAGAAGATGGGAGTTGAGTAAATACTGTGGCCTCTGCTAGGGGCCCCAGGGAAAAGCAGGCCTGGATGTGCAATGCCTTAGTGCTGAGAAGGCCTCCTGGAAGAACTAAAGTAGAGAGAGGGGCTGTGTTTAGACTGCAGAAGAAAGTTGGAGTGGATGTGGTCAGAAGAAGCAAGAAGCCACAGGAGAGGCCTAGTTGAGGTATAGTCAAGAAGTAATTGGCCAGGAGAGAGGCAATGAAGCCCAGAGCTTGCTTGTTCCCCAGGCCCCTGTCTTTCTCTGGCCTGCCAGACCTCCCAGCCCCTGTATTGTAGGAGATGCGTGCATGGTGGGGACCATCAACCCAGAACTGTACAAGTTCCCAGAGGACAAGAGCGAGACCGACTTCCCTGAGGGCTGCCTGGGGCGACTGTGGTTCTCTGTGGAATACCAGCAGGAGGCTGAGCGGCTGCTGGTGGGCCTGATCAAGGCGCAGCAGTTACAAGCCCCCTTGGAGACCTGCAGCCCCCTGGTGAAGCTCCACCTGCTGCCCGATGAGCGGCGCTTCCTCCAGTCTAAGACTAAACGCAAAACCGCCAACCCTCAGTTTGATGAGCACTTTATCTTCCAGGTACAGCCTCTGGAGCAGGTAGGGTCTGGGCAAGAGTAGGCATTATGCAAGAGAGCCACAGCCTCCTGTGCTAGCCAAGGTCTTGCAGCCTCCAGAATCCCCAGGCCTCAAGTCAGGGCCTACAAGAGCCCTGAACTCCGATGGCATGGGGAAAGGAGAGATTTGGAGGATAAGAGAGCAGAGGGCTGGGCTCCTCCTGTCCAGGCTGTCTGGAGGAGAGAAAAAGAAAACACATTATTGAAGTGCCTACTGAATGCCAGTTTCTGGTCCATGGGGCATAGAAGAACCCCAAAGCCTTGGAGCAATATGGGCTTTATGGCAAAGTTATACAAGGAATTCATAGGGTAAAACCCCCAGGTCCCTCGAAATGAGGACAAGAACTCACCTATCCTGTCAGAGGCTAGCACAGGACCCGAGAGCCATCCTAGGCAGGTGGTACATTTGCTGCACGTGGACCAGTTGGCATAGGGTCTGGAGGTATAAAAGCTATTGGGACTCAGCCAAGCTCACAGTGGCCTGGGAGCCTCAGCAGGTGACTGGGGTTCTTATGGGAAACTAGCCATCAAGAGCTGCTGAGAGGCCTTGGACAAACATTCTTACGAGCTGAGCAGCAGACTTGCTGGCAAGGTAAGGACAGGTGGTCAGCATCCAGTAAGAAGCAAGAGCCCAGTTCTTGCCTTCTTCCGGGGAAGAGAGCCGAGAAGAGGAGTGGCATGGGGCCCAGACGCCAGCTGTCCTGCTGGGTACAAGGCTATGAGAATTCACATGTGAACCTGTTCTTGTCAGGACATCAAGACCAAGTTGTAGAGGCAGGCTGACCAGCATGACCATGTGTCATGCTTGCATACTTATCTTTCTTTACCCTACCCTGACCCAATATTAACTTGATCATGGCCTCTCTGTGCTTTAAAGGGAAAGGGGAAGGACTACAGGAAGAGAAGAAAATCAGTATTAATTGATCATTGGCTATAGGTGAGACACTATGTTTGGGGTTTTACAACTCAGAGAGTAAGAACCATTATCCCATTTCACAGGTGTGGAGACTGAATCTCAGGGAGAGGGGAATTGTGGTGCCAGATAGCAGAGATGGGCAGGTTCCCTGTGCTCCAGTGGGGGACCTCTCACAGTTCTATGTGCAGGCAAATCATTGGGAGATCCTGTGAAACAGCAGATTCCACTTCATGGGTCTGGAGTAAGGCTCAAGGACCCATAATTATGACAAGGTCCAGAGGGTGGTGGATTGTACTGGTCCTCAGAGCACACTCTGCGTGGTGAGGCTCTGGCACACATTCCTACCTCCTAGGGGTACTGGTCCTGCTATATGAAGGGTGCCCAAAGATGGCCGAGTTTGGGGTATACAGGTCCTTGGTTGTGACATCCCTCACCAAAAGCTCCTGTGTCCAGAACAATGTGCCACACTATCTCACCTCTTGTCCCCATGCCTGAACCCAGCCCAGCCTTCATCTCCCCCAGGTGTCCAGCAAAAACATCACTCAGAGGGTGCTGAGGTTCTCGGTGTACCATGTGAATAGGCAAAGGAAGCACCAGCTCCTGGGCCAGGTGCTGTTCCCCCTGAAGAACGAGACCCTGGCAGGTGACTGCCGGCATATTATCTGGAGAGACCTGGAGGCTGAGAGCCTGGAGGTAAAGGCCAAAGTCACTAAACATATGCCACTGCATGTCAGACTATTATGGACAATCAGCAGGTGTGGCCCAGCACCTATTGGCCAGCTTTAGCCCTCAGCATACTGCCCACCACCCCTACTCAGGGTAGTGGGCCTGGGTGGAGTTGCATGAGATAAAATGGGTGTGTGGGATCACTCCTGGGCAAAGAGGGGCCACCAGAGATTCTTTTGCCCTGGAGGTCAGATTACCTGGAGCAACTTGAAAAATGCACGTTTAGATGCCCATCCAGATCAGACAGCTGTAAAAGGCAACATCCCAAATGGACCACCAGGGAAAATATTTACCTGCTTTCCCCTAACTCACAAGAAAGACCCTGTGACTAAGAATAGTTTGGCATTCCACAGACCTGGCTTTGAATCTTCGACTCTGGTCCTCACTACTGTGTGATCTTCAGTACTTTAGTGTCAACTCTCCAGACATTAGTTTCTCCATCTATAAACTGGCAGGTGGACTTAAAGGAGGGAATGCGAATATGTCATGTAGTACTCCATGCTGAACACCGTGAGAAAGGAGGGAAACACTAGGGCTCCTCCAGCACCCGCCAGCATGACAGGGTGCCTTCCCCTTGGCCTCTCCAGCCTCCCTCAGAATTTGGCGACCTCCAATTCTGCCTCAGCTACAATGACTGCCTGAGCCGTCTGACAGTGGTCGTGCTACGAGCCAAGGGCCTCCAGCTCCAGGAGGACAGGAGTTTTGTCAGTAAGTTTTCTTCTTCAGGGCAGATCCAGCCCTGTGAGCTTAGGACCTAGGGCTAGAGTCTGACCCTCACCCCTGGCCATCCAGTTTCTGCTTGCCTCCTGCCCATCACAGAACACTATCTCCTAAGGTGCACCCACCCTCTGTGGACACTGCAGTATGAGAAGCAGCTTCCTGATGTCAAATCCAATGCTGCATTCCCTTGACCACCAAGACCTCCAAGCCTCCTGAGACCAAGTCAACCCCTCACTTTTCCCTTGAACTGTGCTACCACCTGCAGCCCTCTCTTCTGTGAAGGGATCCAGTTCCTCCAGGAAGAGACCCTGTGTGTCCTTGCCCCCTGGGATGGCTCCCCTGCACACAGTCATGACCCTCTGCTGGAAGAAGGTCAACAGGCCATGTGATGCTCTGCTTCCTCCAACTTCCCAGACCTAGAAGCTGGAGAAGGAGAGGCCCTACACTTGCTCACCTGACATTTCTTGCCCCTATGTAGACCTCTAGCAAGGTAGTGGTTGTCTGCCACCTGTGTTTCTCCACATCTGAGTCACCATAAGCAAACTGGCATTCAATCTTCTGCTCTGTATCCAAAACTCATGTAAGCCCCATCCCCCAAAACGTTGCCCTCTGAAGGACAAGGTGTTTAAGGAACCCCAGAGGGCCTGAGCACCCAGCAGTCAGTCCCTCCGCGCCCCCGCCACTGCCCTAATGGGAAGGGACGGGTGTGTGGTACCAGGCTCTGGTAAACAAGGGCTAGCCAAGCCGTGGGTGGTTCAGGAGGCAGAGAGGAAGGAAGAGGATGGGAGCTGAGTATTTCCTGAGCCCTAAGGCAGTACACTAATCAACCATGTTTCCTCTTATAACACCCTTGGCTGCAGAGGCTGTGAGTAATGGGGTACTGATGTCTGGGTGGGCATGTGCCTCCCGAGCCAGACCTCCCACTGGCTGGAGACTGGGCTCCTACCTGCTTCTCCTAGCCCAGTCTGCACTGCCCTCAGGTGTGTTTGTCAAAGTGTCCCTGATGAACCACAACAAGTTTGTCAAGTGCAAGAAGACTTCAGCTGTGCTGGGCTCTGCCAACCCTGTGTACAGCGAAACCTTCAGCTTCAAGGCTGACCCCACCGAGCTGGACACTGCTAGCCTCAGCCTGACAGTGCTGCAGAGCATCGAAGGAGACAGTAAGAACACAGAGCTGGCTAGTGCAAGAGCTTGAATTCACATCCAGCTTTATTTCAGTGTGATTTCTGTGGCACCCTATAAAGAGGGTGGCCTCTAGCACCCCCTCTGGGGCAAATCAACAGAGGTTGGAGGCAGCATGGCCAAGTGACGTGATGCCATGTATCACTGTAACCCCTGCTTTGCTTCATGCCTCCAGACTAGCCTTTGGGTCCTGGGTGAGGTTCAGGATGAATGACCTCACAGCCATCTCTCCCACACTGCCTCATAACCCAATGTCCACTTTCACTGCCTCGGGAAGCAGAGATGGCTAGTCTCTATTGTGTCAGTTGGTGGGTGAAATTTCTGTTGAATGTTTCCCATGAATGTATAAGTGGGCTGATAGAAGAGGGCTTCTTTCTGGAGGGGCCCCTTCTTCTGTCAGCAATTTGACATGAGGCAGGCTTAAGTTAGCCCACCAGGAAGGTGAGGGACAGAATGAGTTCCCCCAAAGGGCAGGCTCTCCACCTGGGCTTCCTTTCCTGCCATCTCCAGCTCCAGAGCAAAGTCAGGACCTCTTTGGAGGCTGTCAGCTCTGTGTTTAAATAGAGAGGGCCTGGCTACTCCCTTGGAGGGTAAGAATAAATGAGAGAGAGAAGGAGAAAGGGGTGAGAGGGTTAGGGATGCCTGAGATAATATGGCTTCTGTGCTCCAAAGACTAACAATGCTTTTCCTCCCTTGCAGAGACCCACCAGCTGGGCCGAGTGGTGGTGGGCCCCTACATGTACGCCCGTGGCAAAGAGCTAGAGCACTGGGATGAGATGCTCAGCAAGCCAAAGGAACTGGTGAAGCGTTGGCATGCACTTTGCCACACCACTGAATCCTGACTCAAGCAAGGACCTCACATGTGCCTCAGGAACCTGCTCTTCCCACCACCATGCATGACAGCCACCAGCCTGGGCACTTCTAGCATCTCACAGGCTCCTGGGCCAGTCTATACCAGGGGTATATAAGTGCTGATGTATAGGAGAGAACAAGGGACAAGAGAGCCCTGGTCAGCAGTGTGGCCAGTGTCTACTCACTAGCTTAAGACACTCTCACACATAGGGCTACCAGGGCTTAGGATCCCAGCTCCTGGTCATTACAGTACCAATTTGGATCAGTGTTCAGAAGAAATTTAGTGATAGCATAACTGTGTGTGCTGAACAGAAGTGTAGGGTAAACTTGGGTTTCACTGTCTAGGAAAGCTAATGGCATGTTGATACTTAAGCTGCAGTTTTTCATATATGGTGTCTCCTCCTACCTAGCAGAGAAAACAAACTGCCCTGAGGAAATTAAGGGAAGGGGAGACACCCCAAGCACTTATTTCAGTTGGTCCACAATAAATAACACAATCTGAGAATGGGTTTTCATATGAAGGTATAGAAAAGTCCCAGAATGTTTAGGCCACATGGTGTGCCCACAGCTCAGGAGAAGAAGCAGGAGAATGCTGTGAGTGGCCCACCCAGGTACCAAGTGGTGGACAGGTTCTCGGCATCACTCCCTGTTGAAGGGCCTCATCTGTGTGTCAGGTCCCTCCCTGAGGCCATGTCAGAGCCCGTCCCCTCATCATGCCAAGTCTGGGCCACAGCCTGCCTTCCCAGAGTCCACACCCCTAGTCTCACAGGTGCTCTGCTGCTGATTTCTGTGGTCTCCCTGGTTAATAACATTCGGCTTCTGGGGCACTCACTTTATGCAGAAAATGGTGAAACCTAGCAATTCCATTACCATTATTGTAGTGTAGTAGGTGTCAGTATAAAATTCATTAAGATAGAAGTTCCCACAACCAACCACAGTGAAGTTATACTCTAGGTAACAAGCAAGCGTTGTGTTTGTCACTGTCACAGTTTGCATTTTCACCCTAATGCTGTTGTACTCCCAGTCAATGTATTGTTATTGTATAACCAGAATGAAACCTTAAACCAGCATTGTCTCTTTTCTTGTTCACTGACGTAACTTCAGCAGAAGAAAGAAGTAAACCTCTTATACTCAGTTTCTGCCCCTTTCACTTGACTTCTAGTCTCAGTCAATGCACAAATACAAGCTTTCCTTAGCAGTGGTCTGTATGGACAAAATATCTTGTCTTTACTTTCTCTCACTTATTTCACATGCACATTTTCAACATAGTCCACACTCCAGTAATTTTTAATAGTGTCATAGCTTACACATAAGTTCTCTATATATACCTAAGGTCCTGAGACAGTAGATGCCAACCACCACTACATTTCAAGATGAGACTCATGCCTATCAGTGGCCTTTCTAGGGCCACATGAAAAAATTGGAAAGCATCCCCTTTGCAGAACAGAGTAGAATGGTGTGTCCGACTCACAACTAAAAAATCTCAATGCCAAGAGATTGGCAGTCTCTCTGCTCTGATAGGGAGGAAGAAGGGGCTGCTATGTTGGGCTGGACCCTGTCTATAGTCACGGTCAGGGCTAAAAGTACACAATTGTTTCCCATGGGCCTGAGAGAGCTGTCCTGGATTAAATGAGACCCCAACAGAAAATGGTGACCCCAGCAGAAAGAAGCCCTTTGCATTTCCATACAACATTTTGGAAACAGCTTGTCAATTTCCACACACAAAAAAAGTGCTAGGATTTAAATGTGTCTTATTGAGTGAATAGAACAGTTTGGGGGCCACTTGATACCTTTACAATATTCAATCTTTGATTCATTAACATGACATATCCCTCCATTTGCTTAAGTCTTTTGTAAGTTTTCTTAGGACTGTTTTGTAGTTTTCAGTAAAATGTTCTTGCATATCTTTTATTAGATTTATTCTTAGGTGTTTTATGTATGTTTGTTGCTACTATATATAGATTCTATTGATTTTTTTGAATGTTGACATATCTAGTGAGTGGCCTTGCTAAAGTCACTTGAATTGTAGTAGTTTGTCAGTAAATTCTTTGTATTTTCTTTGGATATAATAATCTCTACAAACGACAGTTTTATTTTTTCATGTCCAATCTTTATGTCTTCTTTATCTCTTACCAAATTGTAGTGACTGGGCAATTGAGCAAGAAAAAAAGGCATCCAGATTGTAAAGAAAGAATTAAATCTATATTTGCAGATGGCATGGTCATCTATAGAAAATCCTAAGGAATACACACACACACACACACACACACACACACACACACACACACACACACCCTATTAAAGCTAATATACCAGTTCAGCAAAATTGCAGCATACAAGGCTGATATATAAATTGCATCAGGTAGGCCTAACTGCAAAAGTGATAGCAGGTATACCTGTCTCATTCTCAATCTCAGGAGTGGGCAGAGCTTTCAATATTCACCATTAAGTACAAGTTTGCTACAAGACTTTTAATATACTCATGATCATGTATTTTCAATTTGTTAGAAGTTTTCTTTTTACCACAAATTGTTAAATTTTATCAAATACTTTTTCTGCATCTTTTGAAGTAATCATATTTTTCTCCTTTATTCTTTTAATGTGATGAATCATATTGATTGATTTTTGACACATACACCCTTCTAATTTCTATTGCAAAAATGTAAGTTTAGGTTTTTGGTTCATGGCAAAATTGAGGGGAAGGTACAGAGATTTCCCACATATCCCTGCCCCTACGTATGCACAGCGCCCCCCACTGTCAACACTTCAGTGCTTAATTTCCAATTGATATTTTGTTATCGATTCCAGTTCTTTGATGAAAGTCTTCATTTTGTCAATCACACCAATATCTGGATCACTGATGGATCAGTTTTACTTTTGATGTAGAGAAACCTGTAAAGAATTTTAATAAAATTTTACTTGAGTCAAACAGAAGTTATTCCTGGAAGCAAGATCTCAACAGACTGAGAAAAAATGAATCCTAAAATGACAGTTTGAAGTTTCTTTTATGCATTTGGATATTAAGAAAGTTTAAACAAAGGTGGGAGAAAGCAAGGCAGGGATTAGATTACAGCAGCGGTCCCCAATCTTTCTAGCACCGGGGACTGGTGCTCCTTTGAGAATCTAATACCTGATGATCTGAGGTGGAGCTTAGGCAGTAATGCTAGTGCTAGGGAGCAGCTGCCAATACAGTTGCTTTGCTCTCTGGCCTGCTGCTCACCTCCTGCTGGGCAGCCAGGTTCCTAACAGGCCACAGACTGGTACTGGTCCACGACGCTGGGGTTTGGAGACTCCTGGATTACAGAATAGTTAAAAAAAGTTTTGTGCTCCCTTGAGAGTAGTTATGCCTCTGAGGGGTCTGAAAAAGAGAGTTACTCTGACATTTCAAAGGTGTGTTAACATAGATGCATAGAAACAATAGACAACTCTGGTTTAAGGCAAAGATAAGCCTTTTACTAAAGAAGTTATAGTCCTGGGGCATGACTATGCCCCATGACCTTCCCAGTTTGGAATTTATAATCAGATTACCCTGCAAGGTTACTTTCAGTAGAACCCCTTTTTCTCTTCATTCTGTATATGTTCTCCCCCTTTGATCCTGTTTTTTGACATGCTGGATAATTTATTGTTGAATGCTGACCATTATGATAAATTATAGTGGCCTCAAGACACATTATTCTATTACTATTATACTATAGTAAACCTCTGACAGTGTGGAACAGGTAACTTTAACCCAATCTGGTACTGAACTGACTGGAGTTTAGGTTACAGTTTT
>PVKZ01002037.1:24067-273282 GCA_004027375.1 Macroglossus sobrinus
AAGAAAGAAAGAAAGAAAGAAAGAAAGAAAGAAAGAAAAAGCCCTGCTGTATTCCATAGGCTTCCTATATAACTTAATAATTCACAGCTTTGTAATTCAGCAAATGATTCAAGGAGAGAAGCCTATAAGTGTCAGAATTATTCTTCTGTGTCTTCCTTCTATCTGACATCTTGGCTTTTCCAGCTGCCTAGGCAACCCCAAACTCCAATTTCTTGTCTCTCCAGGTCCAAAGACTCTGCTACCATTTCTGACTCTTAGCTATGGCCCTCTGCCCAAATGCTCAGTTCTTAGCTACAATCAGCAAATTTCCTGAAGGGAAAAAAAGGTTCACAGAATGTCACCTAACCTCATTGTTCTTCTGTAATCATAGCCTATCAAATGCTTGTCAATTTGGCAGCCCTCCAATAACTTTTTTTTAAAAAAAAAAGGTATTCTGTATTTTATTCAGTTTTTCCAGTTGTTCCTGGCATGAACATCAGTCTATTTCAAGCAGAAAAATAATTATTTTTCCAAAATTCTTTTCCCAGAAAGAAAATTCTCAACAAAGAGTGATTTTTACAGGGACTTTGATTACACAAATCTTGGGAAAGCTGATGAAGTCAAAAGGGGAGAAATTGCTTATATTAATTAGCTAGTTTTACAATAATGGTGCATAATAATCACGACATCTTAGTGTTCTATTGAAATAACCATTTATTTCTCATATATTGATGATTTAATTGAGTGTGGGCTGATCTAGGTTAGGCAAATAACCTTCAAGCTATGTGTCTGGCCAGGCTCAGGTCCTCATCCAGGCCTGGTTCATGTTTGTTCATTCTGAATACAGGCTAAAGGGGCAGGAGCTACCCAGGGAAAGCTCTTTTCATGGTGAAGGCAGAAGAAAGGAAAACACATTTCTACCCTCTGCTTGTGTTATGTCACCTAATACCCCATTGGCTGAAGCAAGTCATGTGGCCAAGTTCAAAATGAAGGGTAGGGAAGTAAACTATACCTTTTTGTGAGAGGAATTGCAAAGTTATATGGCAATAGACATAGCTATATGAAGGGGTAAAGAATTGGGATGATAATTCAGTGTACCATATTGATGTTCCCTAGAACTGGAGAATTCCAGGAGCCTGTTCCTGGCTCTGCAGTCACCGAGAAGACCTTACTGCTGTATACCTGCTATTGTGCCTCAAAGCCACTGCTGCCAATTTGATATCCTGTAATGATGATGGGCTGGAATTTTCACAGCCATTTGCCAATTATGTTTTTTTTTTAATTTTTCATTGTGGAATTCTTTGCCCAATTACTGCAAGAACCTCCAGCTTCTTGCTGTCATAAATGTCAGTGTCAAAAGAAGAAAAGAATGATTTTTACCTTCTTTCAGCTTACTAGTCTCACATTTGGCAAACTCAACCTAGAACTGTATTTGTAAGGGTGTCTGAGAAATATAATGTCTACACTTCCATTTTCAAAAAATGTAATAAAGATTTTTAAAGGGAATGGGGACAGTGCTGTGTGCCAGCCCACACTCTGGGGCCAACCTAAGTCATGGGCACCCAAGGTAAGGGATCTACACAGAAAGAAGGTTCTTGAAGAACCCATTTTGAATTCTCCAGCTTATTACTGAACTACTAGTGACACAGAACCTCTCCTGCCACTTAGGCAGCCTCTTTTCCGTACCCCCACCCTTCCCTAGAATGATCAGAAACCCCTGTTAACAAGCCAGGGAAGGAGGAGTGGAAGCACAAAGTGGAGAAATAGGAAAACTGTTATGTGCTCATATCCTGTTGCAGCCTCATACAGGCATGAGCCAGGGTGAGGGAGAATGAAGGGGAAGCTTCTGTTTTAAATGAAGCTGGCAGTTTAGACTACTATATGAGACTGGACATTTTAAGTACTGAATACACCCTGTTTTTATAATTAAAAGTTATAGGAAAATTTTATTGTTACCTAAGAGTAATCAAAGAAGTCATGGGACTTGCCCTAGATTTTATCCAAAGGGCAGGGAGAAGCTACTTGCCAAGCAGGTTTGAATGGGTCACTGGAAAAAAAAGAATGAAGTAGTTTGCTGATTACATTCCATAAGCCTGACTCTTTCAACATAATGAATATATTTCTTAATTGAATTTAATATGCAATTATGAAGACAGATTGTACAATCTGCCTCTTATGATTTTTCCTAATTTTAAAGTATGGAATTATTGGTCCAAATCACCTCCCCATTTTACCAGTATTTCAAGAGGTATGTTTCTCACAATGACAATGACTGTCAAGGTGGGAAGAGAGGAACTACCTCTTAGGAACTGTACTAGGTTTTTATAAGGCAGCTTGTTAAATCCGCACAGCAGCCCAGGAGAAACCTTCCCCACATTTAGATATGAGAAAAGCGATTATCAAAGAGGGAACGCCATTTCTCTGAGCCCCATAGCTCATAAGTGATGAAGGTGGAACAAATATATGAGATTCCAGGTGTCGAAAAATGATGTCATTATTACATATTGCCAGAGAGACCTCAAAAAGATAGAGACAATGTGTAGTGCTGCCACATTGTCAAGGGCCTGGGGTCTCTTTCCGTGCCTATTAGATAAGCTGCTTCTGTTGTGCACTTTTTAGTTGATAATAAGGTTGCACATTTCTCTGTTCCTCCATATCTCCCTTTCGTCTTTCCTTCTTTCCTTCTCTCCTTCTTTCCTCCCTCACTCCCTTCCTTCCTCTCTGTCTTTCTCCTCTTTTCCCTCTCACCCTCCTTCCCTCCTGTTTATCTTTACTCTCCCTTCTGACTATAAAAGTATCTGTTCATCTCCTGATGAGGGAGTATAATCCCGCAAGTGACCAGATTTGATTCCTGTTGGCCCTTTGTTTTTGAAAATGTGCTTTTATCCATTAGTTAACGGACAAACCTCCAGGAATTGGATGATCCGAGGGAGTAGGAGCACAGGTGAAGAAAGGACTCAGAGGCCTGCAGTGCATGGTGTCCACGTCAGGAAGGCCATGGGAACATGCTTGACAGTCCGGGCTGGGACGCAAGATGGTCAAGGGACCGCGAGTCCTGGGCGTGTGGCCCGGGCAGAATGCCACTCAGTGTCCTCACGCCCACACGGGGACGGATGTGCAGTTACTGGAACAAGCAGGAAAAGCACCTGCCTCCCTCATCGTGTCTCTAGCGCCCTCTACTGTTTAGCACTCACTGCGAAGGAGAGCTGCTTAACGAATTCCATCTGCAAAGCACGTATACTGAAGGACGCATTTGAAGGGCGAGGTAAGTGATAATTAATAAACCAGCCTTTCCATCTCAGAGTTTTCTCTTGTGCCCCCTCCAAAACACTACCTCTCTCTTCTTGCCCAAGAAACCACTAACCTGGTTTTATTGTAATCACTTCTTTGCTTTTATTACCTAACTATGCAGACTTAAACGCTATAGGTTTTTTTTATTGATTTGCTTTGGTTTGAAGTTTACATAGGGAATCAGAAAGCAAACATTCTTTTGTGTATGTGGCTTTCTTCACTCCACATGATGTTTTAACATTCACCATACATTTCAAGGGTTATTAAAATAGAAATGAAGTTGCTGGGTCATAGGGGTTTGTATTTCTTCCAATTTAGTAGATAAAGCGAAACTGTTGTCCATAGTGGTTGTGCCAGTTCACATTCTCACCAGCAACGTATGATAGTTCCTATGTGTCTGTGTCCTTGTCAACCCTTGGTATTGTCAGCCTTTTTATTTTAATGGTTTATTTCAGCATGTAAAGGTATCTCCTTGTGGATTTAATGTGTACTCCCCTGATGACTAATAGATTGAATAATGTTTCATATATTAACTGGTCATTCTTCCTTTGTGAAGTGCTTGTTCATAGACTGGAGCTGTTTTTCTATTGGATTATTTGTGGGTTTCTTCTTGATTTATAGGAATTTATTTTGATTCAGTGTATTGCAAATGTTTTCTACAATCCTTTTTTTTTAGTAATCTAGTTTTGTTAATATATTTTTGGTTGATTTTCTCCCATTTAATGGATTTCATTTGATAAACTGAAGTTTTTTTATTTTAATGTAGTCAAATGAAGCAATCTTTTATATTAATGCTTTGTGTGTCCAATTTTAAGAAGTTTTTCATATCCTGAAATCATGAAGCTATTCTCTCTTAGACTATTTTCAAGAAGGTTTATTATTTTGTCTTTCACATTGAAATATAGAATCTACTTGAAGTAGATGTTTGAATAAGTTATAACGTCGGGCTCAAGTCTCTTTTTATCCATAAGGATATTCAATTATCCCAACACTTTATTGGATCTATTTCTGGCCTCCTTCTGTTACATTAGTAAATTTACCTATCTTTTAACTAATGCCTCCATGTATTAATTACTGATTCGTAATGACAATATCTTCAGTCCTCAATCTGGTTCTTCTTCAAGAGTGTCTTGGCTATTTGGGCATTTTGCATTTCCATACAAATTTTAGAATCAGCTTGCTAAGTCCCTACCACCTCCCCAAGAATAAGACTGTTGTGATTTTGATTGGGATTGCTTTGAGTTTATAGGTCAATTCAAGGGAACTGACACTTTAAAATACTGAGTCCTCTAGTCTCTGAACATAGTATATAATTCTATTTATTTAGCTCCTCTTTAATTTCTCTAAATACTGTTCTAGTAATATGTATAAAGGTTTTTATACATCCTTCATTAAGTTTTTCCCTAGGTACTTGATTGTCATATTCCATTATAAATGGAATTATTTTTAATTTTTATATTAATTCTAGCTAGTATACATAAAGTTCTTTTTCTTTTTTATTTATTTATTTTTATGGTGACATTGGTTAATGAAATACAGTAAATTTCAGCTGTACACTTTAACAGTAAGGCATATATAAATTTACACTGTAGGTTCACCTCCCATAGTTATATTTCTTTCTGTCGCCACATAATTGACCCTGTCTACCTCCTTCCCTTTCCCCTAGTCTATAATCCATGTCCATTAGTCTCTGTTGTTTGTCCTATTCATTTGTTGCTTTTAGGTTTATATCTCACATATAAGTGATACCATGTGATTTTCAATTTTTTCTGTCTGGCTTATTTCATTTACCATGATTCTCTCAAGGTCCATCCATGTTGTTGCGAATGGCAGTATTTCATCTCTTCTTATGGCTGAGTAATAGTCCATTGTATATATGTACCACGGCTTCTTTAGCCAATCATCTATCATAGGACACTTTGGTTGCTTCCATGTCCTGGCCACTGTGAATAATGCTGCTATGAACATCGGTGTGCAAATATCTTCTCGGATATGGGTTTTCAAGTCTTTAGGATAAATACCCAGTAGAGGGATTGCTGGATCATATGGTAGGTCAAATCTTAGTTTTGAGGACCCTTCATACTGTTTTCCGTAGTGGCTATACCAATTTGCAGTCCCACCAGCAGTGTATGAGGGTTCCTTTTACTCCACATCCTCTCCAATATTTGTTCTTACTTGTCCTGTTGATTACAGCTATGCTAACAGGTGTGAGGTGCTATCTCATTGTGGTTTTGATTTGCATTTCCCTAATAGCTAGCAATTTTGAGCATCTTTTCATATATTTGTTGGCCATCTGTATGTCCTTTAAGGAGAAGTGTCTGTTCAGGTCCTCTGCCCATTTTTTGATTGGATCATTTTTTTTTGTTGTTATTTTTGATGATGATGAATTGTATGAGTTCTTTGCATATTTTGGATATTAGGCCCTTATCAGAGGCATTGCTTACAAACATATTTTCCCATTCGAACAGTTGTCTCCTTACCTTGTTGACAATTTCTTTTGCTGAGCAGAAGCTTTTTAGTCCCATTCATTTATTTTAGTCCCATTCATTTATTTTAGCTTTTACTTCCTTTGCTTTGGAGGTCAAATTCAAAAAATCCTACTTAAATCCAAGTTTTTGAGATTAGTTCCTATGTTTTCTTCTATACTTTTTATTGTTTCAGGTCTTATATTCAGGTCTTCAATCCATTTTGAGTTACTTTTGGTGTGTGGTGATAGACAACAGTCTAGTTTCATTCTTTTGCAGGTGGCTTTCCAGGTTTCTCAGCACTATCTATTGAAGAGGCTTGTTTTTTTCTTCACTATATGTTTTTGGCTTTTTTGTCTAAAATTCTTTGCCCATATAAATATGGATTTACTTCTGGACTCTCAATTCTGTTCCACTGGTCCGTGTGTCTGTTTTGCTGCCAATACCATGCTGTTTTGATTACTGTCACCTTGTAGTATAATTTGAAGTCGGGCTGAGTGATACCTCCAGCTTTGTTCTTTTTTCTCAGTATGGCTTTGGCAATTAAAAGTTTTTTGTGCTTCCACACAAATCTGTTGATTTTTTGTTCTATTTCTTTAAAAAATGCTGATGGGATTTTGATGGGGATTCTATTAAATCTGTATAATGCTTTAGGTAATATGGTCATTTTAACTATTTGATGCTTCCAATCCAAGAACACAAAAAATCTTTCCATTTCTTTGTATCTTCTTTGATTTCTTTTAATAGGGTCTTGTAGTTTTCATTATATAGGTCCTTCACAAGTTTCATTAAATTTATCCTAGGTGTTTTATTCTTTTTGTTGCAATTGCAAAAGAAATTATTTTTCCTACTTTTTCTGTCACTCTGTTATTAAAATATAGGAACAGTGTGGATTTTTGAACATGGATTGTTTTATCTAGAGACTTTACTGTATTTGCTTATTGTTTCTAGTAGTGTTCTTGTGAAGTCTTTCGGGTTTTTTATAGAGAGAATCATGTCATCCACAAATAGTGACAGTTTGACTTCTTTGTTTCCTATTTGGATGCCTTCTATATCTTTCTCTTGCCTGATTGCACTTGCTAGGACCTCCAATGTTATATTGAATAAGAGTGGCGATAGTGGACAGCCTTGCCTTGTTCCTGATCTTAGAGGGAAGGTTTTTAGTTTTTCACCATAAAATATAATATTGACTGATGGTTTGTCATATATGGCCTTTATTATGTTAAGGTACTTTCTGTACCAATTTTGTTAAGTGCTTTGATCATAAATAGTTGCTGTATTGTCAAAGGCTTTTTCTGCATCTATCGATACAATCATAGGATTCTTATTTTTTAACTTGTTTATGTGGTGTATCACATTAATTGATTTGCGTATGTTGAACCATCCCTGTGCCCCTGAGATGAAGCCCACTTGATCATGGTGTATAATCTTTTTAATGTGTTGCTGTGTTCGGTTCACTAGTATCTTGTTTAGGATTTTTGCATCTGTGTTCATGAGAGATATTGGTCTGTAGTTTTCTTTTTTAGTGTTATATTTACCAGATTTTGGTATGAGGGTAATATTAGCCTCATAAAATGAGTTGAGAAGTATTGCCTCCTCTTTGAGTTTCTGGAAGAGTTTGAAGAGAATAGATATTAAATCTTTTTGAATTTTTGGTAGAATTCACTGGTGAAGCCATCTGGTCCTGGACTTTTCCTTTTTGGTAGGTTTTTGATGATTGTTTCAATATCCCTAATGTGATCAATCTATTTAGATATTCCAGATCTTCTTGATTCAGTCTAGGAAGCTTATATTTATCTAAGTACTTATCTATTTCTTCTAGGTTATTAAATTTGGTGTTGTATACTTTTTCATAGTATTCTTGTACGATGTTTTGTATTTCTGTGGTGTCTGTTGTAATTTCCCCTCTTTCATTCCTGATTTTGTTTACTTGTGTCCTTTCTCTTTTTTCTTTAGTGAGTCTAGCCAGGGGTTTGACAATTTTATTTTTTCAGTCATTTTTTTTGTTTTCAATTTTATTTATTTCTGCTCTAATTTTGATGATTTCTTTCCTTCTGTTGACATTAGACTTCATTTGTTCTTCCTTTTCTAATTTTGAAGATGAAGTATTAGGTTGTTTATTTGAGCTCATTTTTATTTTTGGAGATAGGCCTGTAATGATATGAACTTTCCTCCTATGACCACTTTTGCCGTGTCCCAAAACTTTTGATATGTTATACTATCATTATCATTCATTTCTATGTGTCTCTTGATCCCTCTTTTTATTTCTTCCCTGACCAAGTTATTCTTCATTAGCAAGTTGTTTAATCTCCATGTATTTGTGGTTCTTCCTGCTTTATTTTTGCAGTTAATCTCTAGTTTCAGAGCATTATGATCAGATAATATAGTTGGTATGATTTCAACCCTCTTATATTTGTTGAGGCTATCTCTGTGTCCCAGTATGTAGTCACTCCTTGAGAATGTTTCATGTGCACTAGAGAAGAATGTATAAGTGGCTGTTTTGGGGTGGAAGACTCTGTAAATATCTATTATGTCCAGTTGGTCTAATGTGTCATTTAAAGATGTTATTTCCTTATTGATTTTCTGTTTGGATGATCTGTCTATATTTAACCATGGGATACTTAGGTCCCCTATCATGATAGTGTTTTAGTCTGTTTCTCCCTTGCTCCCTTGAGTTCTGTTAGTAATTAATGTTTTACATATTTCAGGGCTCTCTGGGAGCATAGGTATTAATAAGTGTTATGTCTTCTTGGTGCATGATTCCTTTTATCATTATGAAGTGTCCCTCAATATCATTCTTTACCTTTTTTATTTTGAAGTCGGTTTCATTTGGTATTAGTACCACTACTCCTGCTTTTCTCTAGTGATATATCTCAAGTGATATTCTTGAAATATCACTTTCCACCTTTCGCTTTGAGTCTATATTTGTCTTTGGAGCTGAGATGTGTCTCCTGGAGGCAGTATATGATTGGGTTTTGTTTTTTGATCCATTTTGCAACTCTGTGCCTTTTTATTGGTGAGTTCAGTCCATTTACATTTAGGGTGGTTATTGAAATATGTGATCTTCTTATAGCCATTTTATCTTTTGCTTTCTGGTAGCTTGGTGTTTCCATTGCTTCCTTGTCCTTGTGTTTCTGTTTTCTTTATTTTGTTGGCTTTTGTGGGTTTTCCCTCTGGTTCTTTTTGTTTTATGTTATATACTTCAGTTCTGAATCTTTGGTGTGTGGTTACCATTATGATTATGTAAAAGATAGTTATTTTTATACACACACACGTATATATGTGTATACATATATGTATATATATTTATATATATAAATATATATATATGTATATATATATATATATATATATATATATATATATATATATGACTATATATATACGTATATATATAGTCATCCAGTTTCTTCTGGGTGTGCATCATCTCCATTCCCTTTTGCAAATTTGGATCTTTGAATCCTACCCTTTTCAGTCATGGTTGTTTCAATTTGTCCCTAGGTATGCTGAACATTCATTACTATCTTGCTATAGCAATTTTCTTTTTGTTGTTTAAGCTTACAATGCCCTGTTCTTAATAAGAGTTGTACTCCTCTGCTTCTATTTGCCTGACAGTCACTTTACTCTTAATTATGTTTTTTAGTATTTTTTTTTTGTCATTTTGTTTTAGGTGAGCTGATCCCTTTCAGTATTTCCTGTGGTGCAGGCCTCATAGTGGAAGATTCCCTCAATTTTTGTATATCTGGAAAGGTCTTTATTTCCCCTTTATATCTAAAAGACAGCTTAGCTGGATACATTATTCTAGGCTGGTAGTTCCTTTCACTTAATAGTTTGGATATTTGATTCCACTTCTTTCTGGCTTGTAATGTCTGTGATGGGAAGTCTGACAATAATGTAATGGGTTTTCCTTTATAGTTACCATTTTCTTCTCTCTGGCTGCCCTGAGAATTCTGTCTTTGTTATTGATTTTTGATAATTTTAATACAATATGTTTCAGTGATGATCTTTTAAGGTTGAGATAATTAGGTGTTCTATTGATTTTTTGAATTCCAAGTTCCAGCTCATTCTTTAGATTTTGGAAATTCTCATTCATTATTTGTCTGAAAATTCTTTCTAGTCCCTGCTCCTTATCCTCACCTTCAATAATGCCCATTATTCTTATGTTTCCTCTCTTGATGGTATCAGCTAGTTCTTGTATTTCTCTTTCATTATTTTTCATTCTTCAGTTTCTCTTCTCTTCCTTCTGATTTATTTCTAGATTTCTGTCTTTGATTTCACTGATCCCTTCCTCCATTTGGTTGACTCTATTTCCCAAGCTTGATATTTCATTTTTCAACTTTTGCAGTGTGTTTTTTGTCTCCAGAAGATCTATTCTGTTCTTTTTGAGGGTTTCAATCTTCTTGCTCTGCTCATCTAGGCATATTTTCAGTTCCTGAAATTGTTAACATGACACATTTTGGAACTCACTGAGTTTTCAAAAGTAACATCCTGAACTCTCTGTCATTTAAGTTGCATATTTCTATGTCTGTAAGCTTATTTTCTGGAGATTTTTCTCATTCTTTCTGAGATGCCTGTCACCTTAGTTGTTCATGGTGTTTAATGGATTATATCCCCACCAAGGCATTAGTGGAAATGTATTCTGCTTTTTTTTTTTCAGGAAAATTTATTATACAAAGGTCTCTCTAGTCTGCAAAGAAGGTGCTCTTTGTTTGGTCTCCAGTAGGTTGCGTCTAAGCCTCTTGGATCCCTGCTTTATATACAGTTTTATAAATGTTTTTTTTTTTTATTTTCTGATAGATATTTAATCATGCTCGCTACCCTCAATGTCAGTCCCTGTCAGTGTTAGCAACAGTTTCGGTAGCATTTGCTCAGATTCCCCTGGGGCTCTACTGTGATTGGGTCTCAGAGGGTATAAGGGGAGGGGTAATCTGGTTCAGGGGTGAGGGCTGTGGCTCAGCCTCAATTTTGCAGCTGCAGCTGGTAAAAAATCAATTGTTGTTTTTCTGCCGACCTGCTTTACTGCCTTCTGCCCTAATGTCTGGGCCCTGCCACCAGCCATGGGGAGTTTACAGCTTTCCCAGTTAGGGCTATTCAGGAAACTCACTTCTCCTTCTTCCCTCCCCTTCCTCCTACAGGGAGCTCCTGCTACAAGAGGCAGCTTCTTTATTTCTCCCAATTTACCACCCAACATGTGAGGTTCTGACCTGTGGTACCTCTTATGTGCAGATCCCATGCTCAGATATGCTTGTGTGCAGTTTGGGTGTTTTTCCTTGAGTTTTAGATGTTTGGCTTATTGTTGTTTCAAAGGGAGGATCTGGGGATGATTCTTACTCTGCCATGTTTCTCCCCAGTTTTCGTTTTCTTGTATTGACCTTATATCCAGCAATCATGCTAACCACAAATATTCTACTATTTAATCTCTAGATTCTTTTGAGTTTTCAGTATATATGACTATTATTTTATACCTTAGTTCTAATCTTTATAATTTTTATTTCAATTTTTTGTTTCATAACTCTGACTAGAAAAACTAGAATAGTACTGGATATGAGTGTTAACAGTGGAATTCTTTGTCTGATTCCTGTTCTCAGAAATTTTCCTCTATTTCATCATTAAGTAAATGTACTGTGGTTGTTATTTCCTTATGATAAACATTGTTAAAAGTTCTTAACCACTCTTCACTGATTTAATGTATGCCTTCACAAAAGGAAATATTTTACAGTTTCCTAATATGATTTTTCACTGAATATACTATCAACACCAAGACCATGTTTTTAAATTTTTTTCATTGTTTTAATTACCTTTTAAAATTTTTAGCTTTAGAAAACATTTTTTTGTTTATTCTTTTTAACAGCTTTATTGAGATATAATTCACATATCGTTCAATTCACCCATTTAAAGTGTACAATTCAATGGTTTTTAGAATATTTACATTCCTTTTTACTCTTCTGAATTAATTTTTAAATCAATTTATGAACTTTTATATGCCATCCTGCAGGGACTTTGGTTAATATCGAATCAGCTCTGCATATCAAATCTTTTCAACCAGTAGAGGAGCATGTGTAATGTTTCATTGATTCAGGTACAATGTTTCATTGACTCCTATCTCCTTTTATTTCCTTCATGGTTTTAAAATCATTTCCTTAGAGTAAATAAAGCTTTTAATGTTTTTAGTTTATCTATAAGCACGATTATTTTTATTATATTTAGAACTGTGCATTAGAGGTATATAGTAATATTGTTATATTATAAATTTTTAATTTGTAAATTTGTGTTATATTTAATTAATGTTATATATGACAAATGTATTACCAATATATTTTTTATTGATTTCCTGGGATTATTTTTCTAGGTATATATTCTAGTCATTCAAAATAGTGACATTTTAATTTCTTTAAGACTTTTTGTTTCAAATACATATTTCTTTTTTTCTCTAATCACATGACCAGCATTTCTAATGCTGAACAGACACTTCAAAAATATTAATAGTACATACATCTGACTTTTATCTTGAACATACATATGACCAGTAAAAAAGACAAGAAACCTAATAAAATAAATGTGCAAATGACTAGAGCAGACACTTTACAAATGAAGATGTACAGATGGCAAATAAGCAACAGGTAAATTGCTCAACATCATTAGGCATCAGGAAAATGTAAGTTAAACTCACTTCACATCCAGCAGAATGGCTAAGATGAAAATGAATGACACCCCCAAATGTTGACAAGGTTGTAGAACAACTGGAATCCTCAAAAATGGCTTTGAGCATATAAAACTGTGCAACTTTGGAGCACCATTGGCAGTTTCTTATAAAGTTAAATCTACACCTATATTATAAACCAGATATTTCCCCCCCTTCAGAATGAAGATATATGTCCACAGGACTCTAAAAAGATGTTTATGGCAAGTATTCATAATAGCCCAAAACTGGAAACAACCCAAATGACCTCCAATAGAAAAATAATGTAATGTGTTGATATATCACTCAGCATTAGGAAGAATAAACTACTGAGTCACATAAAAATTTGGATGAATCTCAAAAAAGTGTGAAAAAAAAGCAAGTCACAAGGGAATATACCATATATGATTTCATTTATATAAAGTTCAAGAACAAGTAAAACTATTGTGATAAAATTCAGAACAATGGTTGCCTATCACAGGTGGTGGGAATTGACTGGAAGTGGATATGACAGAAATTTTTAAAGTGATGGAAATGTTCCAAATTTTGTTTGGAGTATTGGTTACAGAAATGTATATATTTGTCAAAACTCAGCAAATTGCACATTTAGGAGCTGCATGTCCCACTGTATGCATATCTTATTTTTTTTTTAGTTCCAGGAAAAAGATCTGATTATCCCAGTTTAAGACAGGCATCCTACTCTAAGTAATCAATTTTTGCCAAGGGATCAAATTAAATGGTATAGATATGGCCCAGAGAAGGAGCATCGTTGCATGCTTGGCTGCCACTCCATGAAGTATCTACACTTACTTACTATGTGGCATTAGTTTGATCAAATCATATCATCTTATGTTCATATATTTGAGAAATGATCTTTTTAACATATGGAATCTCTAGAAATTAGGGAAATTTTCCTGGTTATTTCATCAGATAAAAATAATAATAAAGGAAAAAGTAAAACCAGGCCCTAATTACCCACCCAGGGTAACTACTATTCTATTTTGGTAAGACTTTTCCAGGCAGTATGATCACAATATTACATAAATTGAATTGTACTGAATGTTATGCAAATAAAGAACAATTTCTTAGCTTGTCTAATGTCTGATTATACATGGTATTTGCTGACCTGCTCTGCTGTGCTTATTTGAGCATGGAATGAAGTGAATTGGTGAGAAAAATCAGGATGGAGAGAAGTGACATTTGGAAAGAGTTGAGGGGTGGAAAAGAGCAGGCAAGAGCTTGATCTCCCATGACAAGAAACTGTGCATATACTGTATAAGAAGGTTAAGCTCTCCAAAGAACCCTCACATGCACGCCAAAAAGAGGAGTGTTCAATGCCTGCTGTGCAGATGGCATCAGCAGTCAGGACAGGCTAGAAGAGCAGAGATCAGCAGAGAGGACCAGCTAGGGAGCTAGTTTGTAAGAAGACTCTTTTCTTCTTTCATTCTTCCCTACCTGCCCCCAACTACTGGAGGAACTGGGCATTGGGGGACAAGGGAGGGAATGGGGAGAAGTTGTCTCAGTGCCAGTGAATGCCTCCCTCCCTCTAGCTCTAAGCTGCAGTGGGAGGAAAGGAAGAGATGACAATACCTCCTCCTCTACTTGGAAGCAGAGAGGTCACCCTTAGTAAATATATCCCTTAAGTAGGTGGAATACACTTCTTAATAATAAACCAGATTCAATACCTTCAAAGACAGAATGACAACTAATTGGCAAACTTCATCCCCTCTCACAGATTTCTCCCCCATTGACACTAAAACAGGGGCCAGTATTAAACTCTCAGGAAAGATGAACACTTTATTCTAATTGTTCTGATTCATGACCTATATTGTACCATCCACAGACCTCCCAGAATACAAAATTATCATTTAAAATGAAAAACATAGGGATGGTTATTTTTTATGCTTCATTCTATATTGTTCTCAGAAATTACAGATATTTTCTTCTGAGAAAGCCATGTCATAGCCCATGGTCAACTCTGTAGGTTGTGCTGAACCTAAAGTAATATGACTAGTCTTAAATAACTGAGGGTCTCAGATCACAGTAGTTTAGGAAAATTCTGGAGATGATAATTTATGACTATTGTGAAAAAGTTATCCTATCAAAACTTTGTAAAACTGTCTGCTCTTACACAATAGCATATGAAATAAAAGCCCTCTTCTGATCTGTTTAAAGCCCATGAACATGAATTTTAGAACATGAAGTGTTATAGTTAATTTATCATTGATGTCTTTAGATTCAATTTCTAGATTCATTTTAATCTTAACAAACTATATTTCAAAACCTGAACTACAATGGTAACTCAAATATTTGGGGTATGATAGAACTTGTCTTTGGTTTCCCAGTGCTCCATACTCTATGGCTAAAGAATTGGTGTGGCAATTCAGTCATGTCATTGGTATCCACTAAAAAATGCACAAATCAACATGTTTTCACATACTCAATTGAACCTGTAGATAAAACCTCCATTGCTTTATGAATTAAGATTTCTTTAAAAATATATTCTTTGTTGCACTATCTTATGTCTCACCTGTTCATTGGAGGGAATGGGTAGTGTTCATTTTTTTTTCAGCCCCATTTGAGATGTTCCATTTTTTTCAACTATGCTATGCTATATTGTATGCCCACCACTCTGTTTTTGTGGTGAACAACTTCTATGTTTTAAAATGTGGGTTAAATGTTTCCTCCACTAAGCCTTCTTGTATCTTCCATGGACATGTTTGTGTCTGCCTAGGGCTCTCCTTTCATTAATGAAGCAACAATAGCACTGGGAGTTTGTCAGCAAGTGAGTCTGCGTGCGAGCCCTTTAAAAGGATGCCTGGCTAGCTATAGCAGCCTCCAGCTCACCTGGACTGACTCCCTGCTGATTTTCAGAGCCAGTTATTACAGGGATTCCTCTTTCTGGCACTGGTAGTCTGGGTTGGAGAGCCCAGTGTGAACCTGGGACCCCTCACTCTTCAGGGGGGACTTTCACAGCTGAGATAGCCCTCCCAATTCTTAACTACCACGCCACGGGTATGTGACCTGCCTGTTCCGTGTTTTATCCCATGTGGTTCTAGCCCTTTCAAACCTGATGTCCTGACCACCCCTGGTCACAGGGTGTGGCAGATAACCTAAAGAGATTCCAGTATCTCTCAGTACAAAATGGGACAACCCTTTATCTATCTACCTAAGTGCTAGGTAAAATTGTAGCAACCATTTGATCTAATCTCCTTATCTTCCCCACAAAGTGAAGCACTTGTTGACTCTTTTTTTCTTTTCTTTTCTTTTTTGGTCAAAGATCCTTCTGAAGATTTGTTGAAAGGTATAGACTCTTCTCCACCAAAAAAAAAAAAATGTACTTTTGTGTGTGTGCACTCTCACACACACATTCTTGCATATTATTTTTGGGAGAATCACAAAACTCCTGAGGTTCATTTTTAAGGAAGTCAAGTTTTTTTTAAAGACTGAATTAGAGAAAACAATTTCAATTAACCAAAAGAACTTAACAAAATATATACATAGTAAAATGTGTTCATCATGAGTTTATTTTCAAGCAATATTATTAATCTATTAACTCTTAACATACCCAAATTTACAGATTAAATACCACTCCATATCTCATTGGTGACTCCCATTTCATACAAGCTGCTTCTCCAATCATGAGAGAACAAAATATTTATTGATCAGTAAATTCAGTATGTCACTCAAATCCCAGAAATGAACAAACACAACAACTCTTTTTCTCTTTATAAAATGAGTTGAAACATGACCTTGTCTCCTTCATTTTCAATGCTTCTTTATAGAAAAACATGCTTATCTTGAACCTGTTTTAGGCTTATACAAACTAATCCATTATCACGTACAGTTATAATCAAGGATATCATTTCATGTTGATAGTTTATTGAAGTAGGATTAAGGGAAAGCACTTAAAGTTTGTGAGTATAGCAGAGTCATGCCTGGAATGTAGCAGGGACCATATGAAGGAAATCTTTCATTCCTAGGGAATGTACTGCCTTTATTGCTAGACCATTTCTCTAGAAGCAAGAAAAGACAAAATAAATAAAACTCACAGAATGGTTTTAGAAAAAAAGTTTTAATTTATATTTTTAGCTCTTCGTAAAATATATTTAAAACTCCCAAGTCCAATCATTCATTTCAAAAGACAAATCATTTCGGTAGTCTTCCTTGAAGTGCCTGCAATTTCTTCATCTGGTTTCAGGGAAGGACACAGGTTGCATACTTTCCACTGTCAGGATAAAAATCCAGTAGAGAGAAATCTTGTTGCAAAGGGTAACTGTTTTCATCTAACACAAAGAGGCTCTGCACCTTCACTACACAAGGTGTCCCGACCCCTGACAATAAGGAGTGGAACAAGTCTGCTGCAACCATGCCATAGGTGATCTCTGAAGAAGGAGCTGAGGAAGATGAAAACACACATACATAGTTCTTAGTGTCATTCCCGGGTTGACAGAAACACACACGTTGAAGGGCTCATTGTTTCCCTCAGTTTTTCAAGTCCCAATCCCACTTTATATTTGCCTTGCTATCCCTTCTCTTTCTAGTCACAGGTTGCTGAAGATACTCTAGAATAACGACACGCAATTCCTGTGGATTATGGAGAAAGGCGGAGATAATAAACTGTTCACACTGATAGTATTTCCTATTATGACACAGCTATTGACTTCTTAAAACAATAGAGGAAAGAACTGAGATTAACATTTTCCTAAATTAAACATGAAACAAAAAGGGTATGTTCATATCAGAAAACTACCCTTGTATTTATCTAGTCTACAGTTCTTATCATAGTTATATATACATAATTTATTGCTTATATAATAGAACCCTGAATCAATTACTTAATGAATATCAAACCTTGATAATTGAAAAATACTGAAATTATAGACAGGTATGTCATTGTATTTTCTATTTATCCTATATTCTTCCTCCTATTTTTTTTAGGACATCTAATCAAGTTATTTAGCAGGTTGCTCAAACTAGACTAACAATGCACTAATGACTATGCTCAGACTATACTAGTTCCCTGACCAGCACCACCAGCCTTTTTTGCACTGGGCCTACAGACTCCTGGAGGCCCAATGACATATTTTTGGAGGTGTGAGAATTTTCTGTAACAATTAAACTTTTTTGTATTTTTATTTTGATAAACTAAAAAAAAAATCAAGATTAGCAATCATCTGAATAGTCTGATGACTTTATAATTGCTACCCATATTCTCACTTATGGTCACAATTTAATTAATTTCAAGAAATATCACTTTAATTGTGTCAAGAATGGGCAAAACAGACACATGCTTGATATGAGAATGATGCTTCTCTGAGACATAAACGCTAATTGACATTGTGCAAAAAAAAAGGACAAGACTAAAAATATAACATTGAGAAAAGGAATAAAAATAACCAAAAGAATAAAAATTAATAAAGAAAGCAAATAAAAAATTCAGAGACTTCCAATTAGGATGTAGAAAGCTGAAAAGAGCATGGCTCCTGCCCTAACAATTGTTAGAAAAGCTGAATAAACTACAAAATCACAATTTGCTTGAACCAATAAGAGAGCTGAGGCTGCATAGCAGCCAAAAAGACTGAAATGTAAAGAGAGATGTAACAGCAGCACAGATTTACCTGGGGCAGAGCTAAGAAAGAAGACAGGTCCACCAAACGAGCAAGGAAAAAGAATGTACTTAAATTTTCAATGAATACCTAAAAGCCAAATATGGGCCAGTACCACAGACAAGGGGAATTTGCACCATCGCAGGATATTCTCATCTTCACCAGGTGCTCACAAGACTGGATGAAAGAAAAGACATCAGAGAAAGCCTCCAACTATGATTAAGGCCTGGAGAAGGAGAGAAGCTGCCATGAGGAAAAGCACAGAACTCCACTCAGAACCACTCCCTAAAGAAATAAAAACCTTAAACTCCTAGAGCAAGGATGGAAAATCCTGTTGCCCCAATGAAGACTGAAAAAAGATAAGAGAAAAATCCTGCTATGCCTGGGGGAGGGGCAGAAAACTCACTCTGGATCAAGACCACTATTGGTGCCCTATTCTGGGGGAGAGGTAGGATCACACAAGACCCACCAAAGATACAAGGCAGAGCCTGGCTGTTACAGCAGGAGGGGAAAGGTCACTGTAAAAGATAAAGTGCCATATTCGAGATCCAGAGACACAGGGCATATGTAGACTAGGGCTGGACCAGAATCAGAGACTCACTCCTGCCCCTTCTACCAGGCTAGACTATACCAAATAACAATCAATAGAGCCTGTACAACTTGGGGAAGTACAAGAATACGGAGAAACTCTCTGAGGCCCAGATGCAGAGTGAAGAGTTAAAGCTGATGATGAAACAGGATTATTTGGGAAAACTTTAGCAAACCACTCCTTACCACAAGCACAAGATAATGCTACATGAATTTGAAGCCAGTAGTGACCTTAAGGCAACCATAGCAAAAACAAGCTTGAATCCAGCTCCATGTCTGACAAGATTACTCTGCCCAGATTGCAAATTGGTACAGCCGCTATGGAAAACAGTATGGAGGTTTCTCAAAAAAATTAAAAATGGATATACCTTTTGACCCAGCAATTGCACTTCTGGTTATTTATCCAAAGAAAACCAAAACAATAATTCATAAAGATCTATGCACTCCAATATTCATGGCAGCACAATTTACAATAGCCAAGATATGGAAGCAAGCTAAATGCCCATCAACAGACGACTCGATAAAAAAATTATGGTTCATATATACAATAGAATATTACTCAGCCATTAAAAAAAATGAAGTCCTACCATTGGCAACAACATGGATGGACCTAGAGGTTATTATGCTAATGAAATAAGTCAGATAATGATAAATACCATATGATTTCACTTATATGCAGTATCTAAGGAACAGAAAGAACATACTAATCAAAAACAGACTCACAAATATAGTGGACAATTTGGTGACAGATGGAGGAAAGGGGGTGGAGGGCGCTGGGGAACGAGGTGAAGGGTTATAGAAGTATAAATTAGTCGTTGACAGTTGGGCACAGGGATGGGAAGCATAGCAGAGGGAATGCAGTTAGCATTAATATGATGGCTAGATGGAGGGCCAGGGGAGGGAGAGAGCAAATGGGAGATAGTTTTATGAACTATATAGATGTCTAACCAACGTACTGTATACTTGGAACTAATTTAAATAAATAATTTTTTTAAAAGATTACTCTGTCCACCCCCACCCACAGTAAAGGTCTAGGAAAACAAACATGACTATTTCCAGGTTAAAAAAAAAAAACAAAAAAAACAACGGTTTACCTCAGTCTATTTTTTTCTATATGTAATGTACAGCATTCAAGCAAAATTACTAGACACACAAAAAATCAAAAAAATAAAAATCCATTGTTAAGAGACAGAACAAGATAAGCTCACCTGCTTAGATAGTCTGAGACTAATGAGGAAAGGTATGGAGTTTGATCATCTGACACTTCGTTTTTAGCCACTGACTATACATAGCTTTATAGCTGAAGATACTGCAAATCCACTTCACTGACAGTAGACTATCTTCATACATATAGTGTCACACATTCATTTATTTAACTATTACAAAACTAAGGGACTAACAGTATAGTGCTCACCAGAGGGAAAGCGGGGTACAGGGAAGAGAGTAACGGAGGTCAGATATATGGTAACAGAAGGTGACCAAACTTTGGGTGGTGAGCATATAATGCAACATACAGATTATATATTATAAAATAGTATACCTGAAACTTATATAGTGTTATTAACAAATGTCACCCCAATAAATTGAATTTAAAAAAACTAAGATCCTAGTGTTTTTGCTTCCCAATTGAGAACTTAGAGTAAGAAGAGATTAGGTGCTTGCTCCCTTCTATTCATGTCCTGAGACAAATGCAGAGCAAGTCTTACCTTCCAACTTACATAGTCTTATGTTTCACTCAAGCTAAATTATCCTTCTGCTTTTATGCAGACAGTAATGAACCTTAATTTACAGTCTAATGTTCTTGCTGTTCCATTATACTATCTATACTACTGAAATTAATTCTTTCAGCAAGAATAACCTCTCAATGACATGTTGATATCTTACCTATAATTCTTTTGAGCCGGTCAGGAGAAATGTTAAGAAGAATCTTCTCTATCAGCTTTGATCCTACATGGATGCAAACTTTATATATTCCATCAACTATGGTCATTAAAGCTGGCCTATAAAAGAGTAAACAGCACATATCTTCAAAAAAATTTCAAATTTTAAAAAATGTTTAAATGCAATAAATCAGAAAGCACTGGGGTTTTATAGGAGTTAATTTTAACTTCTAATGCAACTCTAGGATGTTCTGAAATATCCTAGAAATAAGAGAAGGGTTTTTTTAAAGAGTTTCAAATGATAAAACAATAAATTAAATTTATTCCATATTCATTTTAAAATTTCAGATACTAATATGAAAAATTATTTTGCATGTTATATATTATTTTTGAAATAAAAATAAAGATGATAACCACATATTTCACAATCACAATTTCAAGTTATTTTTTTCCACTAGATTCTTTCCTATCAAAAACAAACTCTTTTGCATGTCAGTAAATAGAGAACTAGATAAATAATACTTCATGTAATGGTATATATACAATATGGTGTTAAAAAGAATGAGAAAAATTTGTAAGTGCTATTAGAGAAGGCATCCTCTAAGCAATAAACAAGGTGAATAAAACAATAGAATAATATTCTATCTATGTACTTTAAAGAAAGGAATATACATGTGCTGGTATGAGCAGAATAAATTAGTGGAAGAATATACAAAAAACTTCTAACAAGCATGGAAGCAGCACTGATGGTAAAGGGAGTGAATGAGGATAAAGACTTTTATTTTTTATTTTTTGTTTTATATCTTCCTCTATAATTTGCATTTTTACCACGGTATGTATTATCTCTTTTAAAAATAAATTGAGAGTAGAATTTAGAAACAGGCTCATGAATAGAATAGTGTAACAGCTAAAACAAAACTACTTATTTTCCCTCTAAAAACCTATTTTCCCTTTCACTCACATGATGATTCAAGGTCCTTTCCTCATTTTCACTCTACACAATTTCCCCAGGTTATTTCTCTTCCTCCATTCTTTATTTCAACAAATACTATTCAATATCAACTGTGTACTATTCACTGTGCTAAACACTGGGTACTGTAAAAGAAAAACAGCAAAATGGAGTTGATATTGTCAAGAGGACAATTTACAATGGAGCCAGGAGACCTCCAGAAAGCTAAGCTAACACATCCCGTCTATGTGAAACTGACCTTTTGAACTGAGCTAAAGCACAAACAACTACATCTTGATACAGTTCCTGGGACTGGATCTATATTACTAAATTCTCTATTAAGAAATAAATTTTTGGCTATACTCAACAGGACAAGTAATAACAAATACTGGAGAGGATGTGGAGAAATATAAGAACCCTCAGACACTGCTGATAAAACTGCTAATTGATACAGCCACTCTGGAAAGCGGTATAGAGGTTCCTCAAAACACTAAGAATTGACCTACCATATGAACCAGTACTCCCTCTACTGGATATTTACCCCAAAGACTCCATAGTGGCCAGGTCATGGAAGCAACTAGAGAGTCCTACAATAGATGATTGGCTAAAGAAGCTGTGGTACATATATACAATGGAATATTACTCATCCATAAGAAGAGATGAAATACTATCATTTGCAACAACATGGATGGACCTTGAGATAATCATACTAAGTGAAATAAGCCAGACAGAAAAGGTTGAAAATCACATGGTATCACATATATGGAATATAAACCTAAAAGCAACTGATTGACAGTATACACTAGTGAGCAAGACAAAACTGGTACCTTCACTGAGGAACTTAAGAGTCTGGTGGGAGAGAAAGACAATAAACTTTTTGGCAACAGTGCCAAGATGATTCAATGGGGACAGAACAGTCTTTTCAACAAATAATGCGGCAACAACTGGATAGTCACATGCAAAAGAATGAAGTTGGATCCCTTCCTTATACCATACATAAAAATTAACTGAAAGTAAGTCATGGACCTATATGTAAGAGTTAAAAATATAAAATTCTTAGAAGAAAATATAAGAGTAAATCTCAAGTATCGTGGCCTATAAATTATACCTTTTTTAGGTATTATACCAAAAGCACAAGCAACAAAAACAGATAATAAAAAGTGATGGCAAGGATATAGAAAAACTGCACACCTCATATATCACTGATGGGGATAAAAAATTGTGCAATAGCTTTGAAAAAGTTTGACAGTTCCTCAAAAGGTTAAACATAGAACTATTATATGACCCAGAAATTCTACTCCTGAGTATATACCCCATAGAAATGAAAACATATACCCACACAAAAATTTGTACATGAATGTTCACAGCAGTATTATTTATAATAACCAAAAAGTGGGAACAATCCAAATGTTGAGTTGGGAGGACGGGAGAATAAGAAGTGATTGCTAATTGAGTAAGGAGCCTTTTGGGGATGAGTGATGAGAAGGTCCTAAATTGACACTGAGTGCTATTTTGTAAAGGCATATAATGTATAAGGCAAAAAGTAAAAGATTATCCTAGACTGTATATTTGTTATTTAAAAAACAGTGTTTTTCACTGAGTTGGTCAGCCATTTTACCATGGAACATTTGCTATCCTTAATTTCTATTGTGAAGTTGAGAAAACTGAGGTACAGAAAGGTTAAACACCTTACTAGCTTCCACAACTCAGAGGTTAGATCATATAATACTTTTAACCTTTAAATTACAATTTATTTTAAATTAAGGTGGGAAAATGAGTTTCTTCTGAGCCATTTAGATTGTGACTTAAAGTGTAAATCAAGGAAAAATTTTCTTCAGTACAGCTGCCTCAAGACAATGAAATCTCTCAATTATTGCTTTTAAACACTCCTGTTAAGATTACTGAGAAGTTTTTACTTTAATCGATAACTATTTATCATTCAAAAGAAAAATTTATTCTCTTGGAATGTTTTTAGTGAGCTCTCATTAGAAAGAATTGATAGGTGTAATTTTTTGGTCATTTCCAGTACTATAAAAATAAATATATTTTCCATCCAATTGGCTTATTTGCCTTACCTGTAGTATATTTTCTTCATAGTACATGGCAAGCAGCTAAAACACTGTTTGTAGATCCTGTTCTCATCTGTTTCTAGTTCCAATCCACATTTTGCACAGCCAGTATATATAATGTTCGGAAGAGAAGAGAAAATACTCTTCAGAGAACTGTGAGCATTTAGAACTACTTTCTGAGCTGCTGTAATAGGAAACACTAGCTCTAAAATCAGGGCTTTTATTAGAATCACTCCTACAAACGACAAACACAAAAAAAATAGTATAAATTGTAGGGCCAAAATTATAACTTTAATTTACAAACATGGTTTGTAGCTGATTTACAGTTACTTATACTAAAGGATACACCCAAGGTCTTTTTCTTGGTCTTCTCTTCTTCACTCTTTTCCTAGATAATCTCACTCACTGATGGATTAAATATTGATAGTACAATGTAAGGGGTGATCTACCTAGACTTAAAGATTTATTTGGCTAATTTGACTGAACAGGTGTGTTTTCTTTCTCCCTGTCCTCTGAAATCATGCAAAATAAGTTTAAACTCTCTTTTAGGAGAAATCTATTCAAACACTTAAAACTAGCTCATATACTTTCTCTCTGTACCCTCTCTTCTGTCTTTAATTGATCATCATCAAAACCTAAATAGGAGGTAAGTTATTCTCCTATTCTGTATTTTGTTCAAAAATAATATACCACTTATTTATCCTCTTTTTAAACTTTCTTTTTCAATTTCCTGCCCATCATTATCCATACTCTGGGTGTTGGTTATATAACCATGACCACTGAGAGTACTTATTTACTAAATATGTGAATCACCAGGAACCTTGAGCATGTTCATTCACTACTCACTGGCTCATGCATTCACCTGTTAAACAAAAACTAAGTATCTATAATCTACCAGATATTCCTTTTTCCAATTTATCTTTGCCTTATTGTATATTGAGGTCTATGTATAGTGAGGTATATAAGTTTATCTGAGTATTCTTCTCCCTTCCTCTCCATATTCAGTTTAAAGCTTTTTTTAAGCTTTTGAATTTGTTCTTCATCCTTTTAGCAGGTAATATACTCCAGGTCAAGAATTAATCATTCTGGTGTCCTATTATCTTTTCTGGTCATCATTTTGAGAGTCTCATTAATTATGACTTTCCTATTCCTAAGTCTTTCAGTTTGCTTTATTCTTTTAGTGCCTAAAGATTGTTTCATCATCTCTTCCAATCATTTCATATATCCCTCCATGAATTACAAGGATGTGTAGTGGTCAGCATAACTAATGAACTACAGCAGACTCTACATCACACCTTTCCACAGACACACTGAATCACTAAGAAATTATTTAATGAAAGAATTTAATGATTTTAGAAGAATGTTAACATAACTCCTAACATTGTGTAAATTTATAAACCTTTTTAAGAGAATTAAAAGTTCATTATAAATGTGGACTCTGCTTTCAAGGGGCTTACAGCTTGCTGGGTACTGATGTTCTGCTGATCACAGGATGAGATGCTGAGTGAGCATCCTCATTTCTTTACCAGGAGTCAGGCACAGCTTCACACCCCTCTGGCTTTTGTTAAATTTTGTAAAGAGAACACAACCTCTTAGGAAATGCTCCCATGTTGATCTCCCTTTCTCCCTCCTTTTATTTAACTATGAAATAGGACAGGAAAAAATTGCTTGTACTTCTATGTTCTCTCTCCACTTCTGCCTTAAAAACACATAAACAATGACAGAAACCATCACTGTTGAACATAAAGAGAGTGAAAATGGCTAAGAGGGCCTCTATAAATACAACCTACCAGGGACTGGTTGTAACAGCGCCACGGTTTTGCATGGTTTCCCAATAGGGAGCATGTCTTCAGGCTATGTAAAAACACTTCCAATTCCCAGCCTTATCCCTCAAACTGGTGAGGCTATCTACATCCTTGGTATCATTAATCACCAGAGCTGTGACCACCTATTTTGTTGTTGTTCATGATGTTGACTTTTATTTTAAAATCTAATTCTAGGTCTTCAATACCAGCAGGTAGTTTTTTTGTGAAAGCAGTATATGAGAGTTGACTTCTCCATGACACTAAATTAAATGTAGCCCTCTACTGCCTATGGCATTCCTTCTTGCAGTGACCAGCTCCGTAAGCCTATGGGGATTCAGGGCGGAAAGCTGGGGGCAGGCACCGGAGGGGCACACAAATATGAAACTGTTTTAGGAACTACAACATTACCCAAGATTTCACCAGTTAGTATAAATCTAGAGTCTTCTGTGGCCACAAGCAAATTACTTCCATTTTTGAAAGTTGTATAAAAGTTTAATAGTATAAAAATTTATAAATTTTCTATCGTTTGTGCTTATCTTCCAGAAATGGTAATTTTAAATTAACTATTAATATTAATAAACGTTTCAATACAGAACTGAGTATATAGAGTTCTTCTCTGAGAATTAATCTCTGTATTCCATTAAAAGCTGAGTTTTTTGAAAAGTGTTATTGTCTTTGTTTCCTATTTGCATTCTCCTTAGCTTAGTTTTATGATGTAATAATGCTAATGTCTATAATCATATTGTATAAAACATATATACATACCTACATGAATTAACACAACTTGTAAAATTTTAATCTGAATTCAGCCAAGGTAGAGTACGGGACTGGATTGATGCTCCAACCTTATAAAAAACAAATATTTGTTCTTTGTCCCTATTCCTGGCACACAGCTCCAAAAACTCTCGGAAACTCCAGAGTGCTAAGAGGTGACTAAGAGCCATAGGTAGCTTCAGAATGAGGGCTGGTCACCAGAAAGGCCAAAGCATGATTAGAAGGTTGAAACTTTCAAGCCTATTCCACAACCTCTGAAAGTTTGAGAATATCACCAATGGCCAATGAGTTAATAACCACACCTACATAATGAATCCTTGATTAAAAACCTTAAATAAAAGGGTTCAGGGGTGCTGAACACACAGAGGTGCTGGGAGAATAGTGCACCTGGAGAGGAAAGACATGGAAGCTTCATGCCCCCTCACTAATCTCTAGTGTTCAAAAGCAGATTGAATTAAATGATGAGCTGCTGGTAACTATACATAAAAAAGTTTAAGTAATCCCTAATAATTACAAATTAACCTGAAAAAAAATGTAGACAGAAAGCTGAGAAGGAGATGCCAATATCTAGTTCAATTATCTACAAAGATTTATATTTCACTTTCATATTCAATTACATATTTTTCCCACAAATGGTAGCTTTGCTTATATTAAAACGAGCATACCTTACGTATATAGAGATCTTACCTGAACACTTATCCTCTAAGTGTGTTGCTAAATCTGACATCTTCACAAAAGAGGGCATGCTGTTTTGAAATTTTGCTTTAAATGTAATTGCCCTTATATCATCATCAAACAGGCACTCGCATGATGACCAAGGAGTTGTATGCAGTTCTAGGTTTTCCAGGATGTAATTGCGCTGAACAAAAAGATATTTAAATTCCCAAATATAATCTTAAACAAAAAAAAAAAAAAAAAAGTTACCAAAAAGAAAATAATCTAGGCTCAAAATCAGACTAAACAGATTGACTTACTTCAAACCATTAAATACAACTTTTATAACACTAAGGAATTTGGGTATAAAGAGACAAAATATGAATATTATATTAAGGCAATAAGGTAAGGATGCTAGAGATCATTTTAATAACATTTTTTTCTAAAGATTTCTTGATTTTATAGAGTCATAATTTATTATAACCAACTGCTTTTCAGGGTAGCAAATTCTCATTTTGGTATCTACAGGCAAAGATTTTATAAAATAACAGGGACATAGAAATGAATACATGTCTGACATAATCAATATCTCTCACTGATTTTCAACACCTTAGTTTTCTTATTTAGCTAGTTGTTCCAGGTCAAAAAAATGCATTTAGATACAGTGGCACCCATTTTTAATTCCCTCAGTAATAATTCTAATTCTTAAAACCACAATAGCACAGATTTTCTTGCCAAATAATTATTCTATATTAATAAATTCAACTTTAAACTATAATAAAACAAAAAGTGGTCTCTTAGCACTAAGTTTTCTAATAATAACAGCTGTCTTTTTAGTTTCCCACTTACTTCAGGTCATACACCTAATTCATATCCCCGTCCATACTTCCTTAGCTTCTTTCATTTTAAAGTTTGTGTATGTGTAGAGAATCTTAGAGCAACTCAGTAAATCCTTATAAAGCATCCTTAGAAAAACCTAAAAAATATATATTCCAAGTTGTTGCTTAAAACCAATCACTATTTTTAAAATAGCTTTCTTGTTACAAAATACATACTTAGAAACCAGAGAAAAGCTAATTAATAGCCATAATCTCAATACCCCAAAATAAACATTTGTTTTCAGTATGTTTAACTTTTACTTAATATATCAAATATATTTTTATATTGCATTAAGTATTATTCCACATTATTTAAAAATCTGCATAATACATCATTGCACAGATAAACCAAAATCTTAAACAATTATCACAGCAACTCTATTTGGAACATGTTCATTGTTTTTTTTTTATTTTTTACTTTATAAACAGTACCATGATAAACATATTTTTAACTACATCTTTATGCATGGCCATGATGAATTCCTATAAGTGTAATTATTAGGACAAAGGTATTACAAATTCTAAGTCTTTCGTATGCGTTGTCAATTGTCTTCAAACAAGATTTTGCCAATTTATATTTTTAATAGTTTATGAAAGTGACTCCCCATAGCTTCTCTATTAATGTCTTAGGAGAAAAATAATCTCCTAAGAAATTAGACACATTTTATTCATGTGTCTTCAATTACTAGTAGGAGTAATTTTTCTTATATTTTTGGCCATATTATTTCTTCTTTGGTAATTGTCTGTTCGTATCTATTGCCCATTTAGCCTTAAAGATATTTGACTTTTGCTTATTGCATTATTTTCTGACAAAACGCAATTATGGGGTTTTTTTTTTACTTGTCTTTTAAGTTTGTATATGGTGATTTTAATGTATGGTATAGTTTTTGTTGCTGTATTTTATTTAACCTACTAACTTTTGATTTCAAAGAAGTTTGCTTATACTCATTGTATAAAACTCAAGTTTTCTACTACTCATTGTTTCTTTTTTAAAAAATGTATTTGAATATCTGGTGCATCTGGAATTTATTTTGGCACAAATATGAAATATAAATTTAATTCTATTTTTTCCTAAAATTATTGGCTAGACATTCCAAACTACTTTTTTTAAAAAAGAAAAAAGTTTGCTGTCATTTTTAATTATAAGATAAGATATGTTTATTATAAAATATTTAAACAGTAAAAGAAAAGGGAAGTAACGGGTGAAGTAAGATCGGTCATGTTTGAATAAGCTGGATAATGGTACTTCAGTTCATTATATTATTATCTCTATGTTTGAACTTTTTCATACTAAAAGGTTTAAAAAATAAATGCAGTTCACATGCAAAAATTTCAAACTAAAGGTATAAATAAAAATAAAACCATATAAAACCACCATACAGGTATAACCACTGCTATCATTTTATTACCTATATTTCCGGATTTTTAAATGTATATACATACTTATATATCAACTTCTATTAAAATGGATCCTACTATAGGTGAAGTTTTATAATCTATTTTTTAAACTAAATAATACATCACATATATCTCTCCAGGCTAGTGAACATACATATCTTTGGTAATAAATACCTTTGTGTGCCCACCCAGACCACAAATGACCCTTTTAACAGTTTCCTCGCCCTCTGAAATAAGCTCAGGCATTCCTATTTGTACTTCTCGACCCTGTCCTCCAGACTGCAGTTCCCTGAATCAAATTCCATCTGAGCAATCAGATTTTCTTATCTGGGAATTTGGAAATGGGGCTGATCTCTTAAAAAGAAAAGTAAAATCAGGAGCTACAGAGTAACCATCTGCTTTTTACATGGTTGAGAAGTAGAGTAAGTCTATGCTGACTGAATAAAGCAGATACATAGAGAAGCTGACTGGGACAGCTTCTCATTCCAAGTCCCCCAGGAACCCACATGTACTATGTACTACACAATTCCATTATCTCCAGTGTTCAATAATGACTGCTGATGATCATTCCTAATTACATCATCTAAATGTGTATTTTTCATCTTTGAAAAAAGTAAAACTGGTGCCAAGTATAAAGTTAATAGAGAATGCCTCAAGAAATACTAAATAAATAGACAGAATGCTAACAATTTCTGAAAGTAGAAATCACTTATTTAGATGACTGTTCAAAATTGATATTGTCCCATTTTAAAAAGAATAATCTTGAGGTATTGAGGTGAATATTAAAACTTAAAGATGATGGGTATAAATGAAGTATGCTGAATGAACAAAGAACAACTATATCTTAATCTCAAGACTCATAAATTTTCAATATTAACCTAAATACCATAGAATTATCCAGACACAACTATAATTTATCTTCTATTAACCAAATAACTATTCATTTTAAAAGAATATCAAACATGGAGATATCTGCTTTGCTATAGCTCCATTAGAGTTAGAATAATACCTTTGACCTACATTTTGATCAGCATGCACTAGACTCATGCTCCCTGCTATGAAACAGTGGTCAATAATGATGGTCATTCCATCATTGACATGTATTTGTCAGATTTCTCAACCAAACAAATATTTGTCACTGTTTGCTCCTAACATAAAAGTCAAAAGTCAGACTTATCTCACATCCTAGTCATAGGCTATTAATGATTAAGAGAGACTGTGTGACAGATCTTATCTTTAGGTAACCATTTTGTAGAGAGAATTTTGGGAAGAGAAATTAACTCTTTCTGTTAAAAAAGAATGAGTCACACAATCAATCTCTGAATTAATTTAGTAGGGTAAAATAATTCATAAGCCACTGATTATACTATCTAGAGGATGTCACAATATCAAAAAGCAAATATACTATTTTATTGAAATATCAATTCCATTTAATTCAATACATCACAAATTATTAATTTATGCTTTAAAGAAAAATATGATAATGGGTTATTTATGTTTAAAATGTGATTTTAAACATAAATATTCTATGGATGGCTAATAGTCCATACTTTTAAAATATCTAGAATAAAAACCTAGAACACAGTAATCTATTAAACAGTAACATTACGACTTGAAAGAGTTAATGCAACTCCCTAAAATCTGTGTTACAACCAGAGACAAGTTTATTTATCAGAGTCTTTTGGCTGAATAAAAACTGTAGAAGCTTCTCCAGAATTTTTTAAAAACATTATCTGAAGAAGATAAAATCTTCACTAAAAAGGTAAAGTAGTATACCTGGGAATATATAGAAGCTTTTATTTTGCCATCATTAATTATAGAGGACTTTTTAGATTACTAAATTGCTTACAGGCAGTATAAAATATAACAGAAGTAATCTGCAAAATATTCATTCATGATCACTTATATTTCAAATGAAGTCTAATCTCTTAAGATTCTCTTCATCTTAGGCTCATAAGCATTCATCATTTACCTAACTATAAATAGATTAAATGTTTTTTGGAGTACTTACGTTTTTTCCTTTGAAGTTGAGAGTACCAGGCTGCTCCATGACCCCATAATACAAGTACACAATGTTGACCTTGGGCCTGTTCCACAGTTAACATGATTTTCCTTTGCTTCTGTCCTCTATAACTATATAACGTCTCTGGAAAAGAAAAGGAGTATTTTAATTGGCATTACTCTGTTGCCTGTGATACAGTGATATTTAATCATAAATATATAATGATAACCAAATGGTACACAAAGGAGATCTTGTATCTTTATTTTATAATCTAAATGATTACCTGTCAGTATAGTGATGTCAACAACTCTTAGCACTGCATGTACTAATATGTCAGGCTGAAGCTGTTCCAATTCTACAAATTCAACACTGTTCATTTTCTGAGGCTGCCTCTGAGGAAGATCTCTAAGATAGGAATGTTTTGAAGACACATACGCCAGTAAGTCTTGAAGTACAACATCACTTATTATACTGGAATCTAAGGAGGGAAAAAAACACAAACACACATAGAAAGATGACAAAATTTTATATATATATTTATATGTATGTGTTTGTGTGTGTGTGTGTGTGTGTGTCTATTTTTTTTTTTTTTAAGGCAAGGCAACTCTTGGTTGACCTCACAGATTGCAAGGACCTTGTCAGCTTATGATCCCTTACTTTTTTTATTTTTTACACCTACAGCACCTGGTCTTCCTAGGTGGTCTCCCATCCAAGTACTAACCTGGCCCGACCCTGCTTAAAAATTATATTTTCTTGACTATACAGTATTTTTTTAGAACTGTTATTTTGTTGTAAGGTGATTAAATGTAAATTAATTAAATTAAATGTGATTAAATGTAAAATTAATTAAATTAAATGTGATTAAATGTAAAACTATTTCATTTCTTCCAAACATGTAGCTTATTCTTGAAGCAGTTTAGATGTAAAAATTAGCTTGATAGTTTTAAGCAATAGAAGCGGAATTATTTACCATCTCCAAAAATCTTAACTTCTCTACTCTGTTATTAATCATTTTCCACCAATTAACCAAGACCAATACTTCAGTTATTTTTTGACTCCTCAATTACCCTATTATATCCAATCAGTTCCCTAATCCATGGAGTCTGATTTGATCACAGCTTCCCCAACTGGCCCAAACCACTGCCATTCTTCCTCAGGACTCTTAGCATGCCACAGCTGAAACACTAAGAGCTGCCTAACTGGCTCTTTCACTGAACATGCCTTCTTCTTCCCCACTTCTAAGTCTCTGTCCTCATCACTTTCTCTGGCTGCAAAGCCATCATCCTGCTTTCTACCTATCAAAATATTATACAGAGTAACAACAACAACATGGGCTACCAGTGATTTTTTCCTTTTCTCTCTCACTTGGCTTTTGAGCATGTGCTACATTGTAATATTTCTCTTGATTGTTAGATCAGTTATTTAATTCATCAGTCATTATGCCATTTAGAAGTTTTTTCTTTTCTATATCAAATTCTTTTCTAGTTTTTTATTGAGATATACTTTATATACAATAAAATGCATACATTTTAAATATACAGATTGATGAGTTTTGCTGATTAATTTTTAATTTCCCTGAAGGAAAGTGAAGTATGTTTGAATATGTGATTTATTGTTGACCAAAAAACAATCATGTACTTTTTAGAAAGCAGAGACTATGAACTGATTTCAGTAGGAAAAAAAACGTGATTCTTCTTCCCTTCTCTCAGTAACATTCTCATCCTAATGTATTTCTTATACTAAAGCCATTTAATAAGGCCTCATTTTTTACTCACTCATCAGCAGATCATTTGCTATGTGAGAGGCATTATACTTGGTTACAAAGGATACAAAGACATATCATGTCACCAATTCAACACTGCCAAGAGAACAAACACTGGGCTTAAAGCATAAGAGATATGTGTAGGTAGGCATTCCTAAGAACACACAAAAGGAACTACGCAGGGAAGTTAGAAGAGGCTTTATAGAGGGAATATTGAGCTGGGTTTTGGAAAAATGTCTTAAGAGTTTTCTACGTAGTAACTGGAGGTAGAGGGTATATTTCCAGGTAAAGAGAAAAGGTTTGCAATCCTTTACATACCATAGATGCTTTGGGTAGGCCTATGAAACAAATTGATCCATTATCAAAACAGCATTTTTATAACAGCTTTATTGAGATGAATTCACATATATAAAATTCACCCTTTTAAAGTGTACAATTCAGTGTTTTTTTAGTACTTCACAAAGTTCTACAACTATTACCATGATCTAATTTTAAAATATTTTATTACAGAATAACACTTAAGTGAATAAAATGAAATAGGATTGGCAAACCAATTATATGGCAATATACTAACTGAAATATTTTTAAACTGAGATAATTTATGTGTCTCATTAATACATTAAATAACAAGATATAGCAGAGTATGTAACAACTACTATAATTTCAAAGTATGCCAAAGTATCATGGGCATAGATGATACTCAAGTTATCTTCAACAACTGTGATGTGATATGAAAATCTATATGCTTTCCATTGGTGACTAAGTCAAAAGTACTGGATTATTACCTTATTCGTAATAGAAAAAATACTAATTTTCAGTTTGTGATTAATGAAAATAAAGATGTAATGTCTTCACATCCAACTTTATGAACACTTTAATGCAGAAGAATCAATTTTCACAGGAGAGTAGGAAGAACATTTAGGAGGTTAGTGATCATCCAGCAGGAGATGAAGAGCACTGGAAAACAGTAAGACTGCATGAAGGGGAAAAGGGTGACAGATTTGTGAAACAGTTCAGGGGTAGAACCCAAGAATCAATTAGAGGTGGAAGGCAAAGAAAAGATTAAAGATGGCATCAAGATTTCTAGCACAGCTGAGTGAATGAATAAAAACAAATGTGTTAAAAGTTTTTAAAACCTGATAAATGAAATTTATTCTAATTAAGATTATATAATTCCTAAATGAATTTTATAAAGCAATGGTGATAACACTAACAAAAATAATGAGCATTAGAGAAAAAAACAGATAGTATGAGAGATGAATGTAAAAGAAGAGTGGAGATAAGGAAATGAATTAGACTACAGCAAAACCCAACTTCAAATACATCTTTCCATGACTCAGATTTATTTACCAGACCTCCTAATTTTACTTATCCCTGCTTCCATAAAAATTTATACAGAAACATCTGATTATTCAAATTCCAAATAAAATAATCTATTTCATGAATCATTGTGTTAACCTTTGATTTATATATTTAAGATAAATTAATATTCTATGACATTATCAGGACTAGAATTGTAAAATAAGTAACAGCTCACTAGAATAAAAAAAGAACATAAGTCTTTGCCAATAGTACAATATATTGATCAGAATTAAGAATGCCCTCAACAGTTAAACTACTTGTAAGAGAGAGAGAGAGAGAGAGAAAAAAAGCTAACCAAATTGATGTATTCTTTCAGAAGAAAACCAGCTGCAATATTCTCAAAGCATCAACTGAAAACCAGTTGCCTAAATCAAACAAAAAACCCCGAGAATACACTTTAACTACCTGTGAAAAACAAGGCAATGTAAATTACTATGTAAGTATAAACACAAAGACTATAATGTAACCCGAAAAGTTATCTAATTATAATTAGTTCAAGGTTTTTCACAATGTTCTATAAAAACCTTAAGGTCCCTAGGGGTTCCACTAGATATTCTCCACCAGAATTAGGTCCTAAAATTCTTATAAAATTACTAAATTAGATCAGCCTTATTTGAATCTAAATCAACCTTAAAACCAAAGCTATCTACATCTATCTCCCTAATCCCTCGAAAATATTTGCATACCATGTTATTTCCATTATTTCAAAACATTCCCTACCCTTCCATTGTGTTAACAGCTATAAAATACCATGAATTTTATTTAAAAGACATTTAGCTCCTTGGAAATATGCTTTTCAAGATATGGCAACTTCAAATATTCATAATAAAAGATTAAATTTAAATCTTTTTTAAAAAATCCTCAAATTAAAATTAACAGACTCAACTGGCCAAAAACGTAGTGTTTTTAATTATTATAAGTTCATACTAAATCCTGTATCTGATAGGGCAAATTATTCTTTCCTGTTCTTTGTCAAAAATGTCCTGGCTGTTTTTGGCCATTTACTCTTCCATCTCTCAGAATGATCTCATCAAATTTCATGAAAATCTTATTGAGACTTTGATTGGATTTGTACTGAATTTATAGATTTAACTTGAGGAGACTTGAAATCTTCACAATGCTAAATCTTCCAATCAATAAAGTATATGTTTTTCAGGTCTTCTTTCATGTCTCTTAATTTGTACATTTTCCTTTAACAAAATAATTAAATTTATTACTAGAATATTACTTAGTATCACACATGATAATATTGTAATGTTGCCCTCTCTTTATTTAAGCATTACTAGTTGTTGTTCCACTTGAGAAATGCAATTGACTTGTGTTTATTAGCCTTATACCTGGCCAACTTGCTGAACTTTCCCATGATTTCTAATAATTTGCCTGAGTTTTTAGAGGAAAAAATCCTGTGAAAAATAACCATTTCATCTATAAATAATGACAACTTTGCTCTTTTTTCCCAGTCTTTTTGGAAATTTTTCTTCATGTTTTATCTCACTGGTTAGTATCTCTAATACAATGTTGAATAAAACTAGTAATAGCAGTACTCTAGTCTCATTTCTAATTTTCAAAAAGAATGTTCCTAATCTTTCTCTAATTAGGATGATATCTGCACTGGATTTCTTAAAGATACTCTTTATGAAGTTAAAATAAATTTCTTTGTATTCCTAATAAATAGGTGTTGGATTTTATTTTCAAATGCTTTTTTTGTATCTATTAAGATGACCATATATGGCTTTTTAAAAACTTTTTTTAAACTATCGTTAGACACGAGCAAAAGAAAATGGCGTAGATCATAAAGGCTCTGTTCATCCCACTAGCAACCAAATCAAAGTTGTAACAGAAACAAAGAGGAGCAGCAAGGAAAAATCACCTGGGATCTAGATGAACAAGCCAGAAAACTAGGGAGAAATCCAAGAAATCACCCTGCAATGGCAGAAGGTAGGATAGGGCAAGGACACAGGGCTGCCCGGTCTCGAGCGCCTGAGACAGAAGCTGCAGCTGGGGCAGCAATAGACGCCTCTTAAGGAGCTGTGTCAGCAAGCAGATCTTCGCAGCGACAGCTCCGCTTAGTCTCAGCACCAGTGCTAATTCAGCTGCACACAGGGGGCATCAGAGACTTATAGAGAGACACTATCAGAGTGAGGGCTGAGGGGAGACTTGCACTGTACAGAAGTGCCAGTAGTATCTATTGTTCCTCTGTTGAGCCCTTCCCCATACCAGTGTGAGGAACACAGCACCACCATAGCCTTGACGTCATCAGACTGGATAACAGAGGTCGCTCCACCCAGAAGATTCCCTGACTCCTCCCTCAACTCGCAGCCCCACCTAAGCCACATCCAGGTGTATCCTCAGTGAGTCAGGTGCTACTTGCTGAGCAGCATCTAGACTCACACTGGAGACAGCTTGCCTCGGTTTCTACTGTGGCCTTTTGAGGCAACTATAAGCACAGCATCTGTGGATTGTTTGCTGAATCTTAACAGGTGGCCCCAGAGCAGTAAGAGGCTTGGGCTAAGTTTGGCCTGCAGCTGAACCTCTCTCAAGACAGTACCACTGGACACCTACTTCACAAATCCACACTAAGACTGGGAGACTTAGGAGCTTTGCTTAGTACATAGAATCAGACATGAAAAGGCAGTCAAAATGGGAAGACAAAGAAGCAGAAGCCATATGAGAAAACAGAACAGAGATCCAGATATAAAGGAGTCAAGTAATCTAACAGATGACGAGTTCAAAACACTGGCTATAAAGATGTTCAATGAACTTATGGGAAGTATAGATAAATTCAGTGAGAACTTCAATAAAGAGAGTAAAACAAACATAAAAATGAAATAGGAAATTATAAAAGGAAACCAGTCTGAAATGAAGAACACATTATCTGAGATGAGAAGTTTATTAAATGGAATAAGAAAAGGAATAAACAAAGTGAATAAAGAATCAAATACCCTATCTAGAAGACAGGAAAGCCAAGGACACTCAATCAGAATGGCAAGAGATAAGATGCCAAGACCATATAAATAATTTAAGGAGAACATGGGACACTATTAAGTGTCAAAAATAGCTGTCTGATCGGCATACCCGAAGGAAAACAAGATGTTGAACAGCTATTGGAAGAAATAATGATGGTAAACTTGCCCAACCTGGTGAAGGAAATGGACACAAAACCCTAGGAAGCTCAGAGAATTCTAAAAATCAGGGATCCAAAGAGGCCCACATCAAGACACATCATAACTAAAATGTCAAAGGTTAAATACAAAGAAAGAATTTTAAAAGCAGCAAGAGAAAAACAGATAGTTATTTATAAGGAAAAAACCATAAGACTTGCAGCTGATTTCTCAAAAGAAAGTAAGCAGGACAGAAGGGCTTGGCAAAAAAATATTCGACAGGTTGAAGACCCAAGATCTATAACCAAGAATAGTTTATCCAGCAAAGCTATCATTTAGAATTGAAGGACAGATAAAGAGCTTCTCAGACAAAAATAAGCTAAAGGAATTTATCAATACCAAGCCAGTATTACAGGAGGGACTTCTTTAAGAAGAAAAAATATGCATCAAAAACAGGAATAAAGAATGGTAACAACTACATTCCTATCAATAAGTACCTTAAATGGAAAAGAATTAAGTTTTCCAACCAAAAGACAGAGTGGCTGAAAGGATAAGAAAACAAGACTCCTACATATGAAAAAGAAAGAGATGGAAAAAGATATTGCTTTGACAGATTTAGAAGGTACTTAAATCAGATAAAGATAAACATTATATGATTTCACTTACATGTGGAATCTAAGGAATAAAAACAATAATAGACTCACAAATGTAGTGGACAATTTAGTGACGTACAGAGGGGAGGGAGGTTTGTGGGGGCTGAGAGAATCGTGTGAAGGATTGAAGAAGTACAAATTAGTAGCTGATGGATGGTCACGAGTATGGCGAGCACAGCACAGGGAATGCAGTTAGCATTAATACATTGGCTAGGTGGAGGGTCAGGGGAGGGAGGGAACAACTGTGGTAATCATTTTATGAACTATATAGATTTCTAACCAATGTACTATATGCTTGAACCTAATTAAAATAAATATTTTTTTAAAAAAACTAACATTAGACTTAAAAAAAAGTTGCAAAATAGTAGAGTTCCCTTAGGTTCCTCACACTATATCCTCTAATGAACATCTTACATAATCATAGAATAATTATCATGAACAGGAAATTAATACTGATTAAATATTACTAACTGATATTTTTAACTAATACTCTTTTGTATAATGTCCCTCCATTTGGGTTTCTTTAATGTTTTCTTGTGACTGGAATGAAGTTATGCATTTTTGGCATGAATACCACAAAAATTATGCTGGGTCCTTCTCAGTGCATCATAGCAAGGGTTTTGTGATATCTACAATCTTATTACTGCTAATTACCTTAACCACTCAGTTAAGTTGGAGTCTGCCAAGTTTCTTCACTGTAAACGTATTTTTCTCCTTGTAAGCTGATGATAAATATCTTGGGGAGATACTCTGAAACTATGCAATGCTATTTCTCCTCAAACTTCTACTTACTAATTTGAGCATCTCAGTGGCTCCTTGTCTGTAATATTTATTACTGTGATGTTTGTCTAAAGGTAATTCCCAATTTTTCTCTTTTCTCTCACATGTATTCACTGGATCTCCATTGTGAGAAATGGAATCTTCTCATTTATTTATTTAGTAAATTAGTTACTTATTTATATCCACATGGACCTTTAAATACCTTATTCTATGCATTATCATCTAATACTATCATTATTTTTTAATTAAATTTTTCCAATTTTGGCCCATAGGTGCTCTTTCATGTTGGCTCTCCTGTTCTTTTAACAATTTTTTATGATACCACCAGATGTTCTGGGCTCATGTTGTATTTTCCCTATCCTAGTCCTGCAACCAACTACTTCTAACAGTGTTGGTTCATTTTTTAAAGAATAATTTTTACAGACCAAGATCCTGGGCATTAGGTATGCTCATTGTTACTGAGGTGTCACTGCTTCTGTGTCCTCAGCAAAGCTAGGAAATATACATATGTATATTAGCCCAACCATATACACATATCTATATTTCCATATCTTTATTCTGTTTATTTATAACTACATATTGAAAACCTTGAGTTTGTAATACCTCTGACTCCAAAACAAAAGGCTTAACCTTCCCTTAATTTATAATTTCTCTCTACTACAGTGAGAAACCCAATTTTCATCATCTACAATTTATTTACTTACTTGTTCAAGTATATATGTAGACTTGATGCTAACTCACTCCCCTTTGAGAAAGTTTTACTAACTATATTTCAGCATTCTTGTACAGTCCTTGTGTCATTAGCCTTGCAGAATGCAGCTAATATACTGTTTTCCACAGTTAACTTATGTTTGTTCTTTTCTTCCCCTACCCTTCTGTGTAGTTATTTCCTTCATTTGTAATGCTGTTAGATACATTTGTTAATGTTTATATTTCATTTTGAGTTTCCAATTCACCACATTCTAGATAGTTTCAACTGTTTGTTTATTTGGGGTATATGTGAAATATTACTATGATTCTGTGAAACAGAACTATACCAAAAGATATACTCAGAGAAGTGTCACAGCCTCTTCATCAATGCTACTCTATTTCCATTCTCTCCTTTTTTCTATCCCTTTCCTACCCGCTCCCTGTATGTAATCAGTCTCTTTATTTTATTGATACAGTATCAATTGTATTATAACACTGTATTGATACTATATTTATCAATACTGAAGGAGAAAGCATTCCTCAATCCTTATTTTCTGAAGTACTTTTAATAATAAATGGGTGTTAGATTTTGTCAAAGGGTTTCTCAACATCTATGGAGATAATCATATTTTTTCTTAATTTTTTAATAATATGGTATATCATATTCATGGATCTTCTAATATTGAACAAATCTTCATTTATGGAATAAATCTCACTTGGTCATTATTTCCTTAATGTGGTATTAGATTTCAATCACTACTATTTTATTTAGATTTTTTTGCATCAATAATCATGTATAACACTGGTCTGTATTTTTATTCGTAGTGTATTTATTTGGTTTAGGTGTCAGGATTATACTTGCTTTATAAAAAAAAAATTAGGAAGTTTCCTTCTTCAATACTCTGGAATAATTCACAGAGCACTGGAACTATCTGGTCTTTGAAGGATTGCTATAATTCTCCTATGAAACTATCTGGGCCTGGCGCTTTTTTGTATGGTAGTTCCTGAATATCTCTCTCTATTTTTTCTTCAGAAACTAGTGTCTCTAATGAGTAAATTTTGGCAATATGTATTTCCCTAGAAAACTACACATTTAGATTTTTTCAAATTTATTTGCATAAGATTCTAAAAAGTAGTTTTACTGGTTTTTAACTTCTGTTTCAATAATTATTTCCTCCTTATTATTTGTTTCTTTATATTTATGCTTTCTCCCTTTTTATTTGATCAAATTAACTTGCTGGTTCATCTATTTTGTTTTTGGAAACAATTTCAATTCATTAGTTTATCGTATTTCAATTCTTATTAATTTCTGTTTTTATCTTTATTATTTCATTCCTTGTGATTTCTTTGGTTTACTTTGTTGTTCTTTTGCTGGTTTTCTGAGTTTAATTCATTTATTTTTATTCTTTAATTTTCATTGATAAAAGTGTCTAGCTAATAGATTTTTCTCTGATATTTACCTTAAATGCATCTCATAGATTCTGATATGTATTGTTTTCATTATTATTTCTGAAAAATATTATAATATCCAGTTTGTATTCCCTTACACCCAGAACTTCTTTAATAGGTTTCAAAATTTCCAGATAATCTTTTTGTTGTTGTTAACAAATTCTAGTTTTACAGCAACGGATTAGCATTTTTATAAATAATTCTACTTTAAAGAAGTTACTGATATTTCCTTTGTAACTTAATAGGAGCAATTTTTCTAAATATGTAGTGGACACATAAAAAGAATGTGTATTTCTATTACTGGAGTGTAGAGTTCAATTTATATCCATAAGATCTACCCTATTCACTATGTTGCTTACATCACTTACATCTTTAGTTATATTCTGTATATTAGCCCTGGTGTCATTAGAGAAGTGCAAATTAAAACCACCATGAGATATTGCTGTAACAGATTAAAATGGCTAAAATAAAAATAGGATGATATCAAATGCTGGCAAGGATGTAGAGAAACTGGAAGATACATTGCTGGTAGGAATTTAAAATGGTACAGCCACTCTAGAAAATAGTTTGGCAATTTCTTATAAAATTATGCATGTACTTACCCCAACTGTCTACCTATATGACACAGCAACTACACTCTTAAACATTTATGCCAGAGAACTGAAAATGTATATTCACACAAAAACCTGTATACAAATTTCATAGCTGCTTTATTCATAATAGTCCATATCAAGAAACAACCCAAATATTCTTCAGCAGCTGTACAATTAAACAAACTCTGGTAGATGCACAAATGAAATACTGATCATCAAAGAAAAGAAATAACTATTGATATATGCAGTAACTTGGATGGATCTCAGGGCATTCTGTTCAGTGAAAAAAAGCCCATCTCAAAAGATTACATTTATATAACATGTTCCACCATTTATATAACACTCTCAAAATAGCAGATTTGAAATGGAGACCAAATTAATGGTTGCAGGAGGACAGATGGGGATTAAAACAGGGGAGGGATGACTATTAAAGAGGTAGCATGAAGTCTACAGCCATGGCACCCTGAATACACCCAATCTTGTCTGATCTCAGAAGCTAAGCAGGGTCAGGCCTAGTTGGTACTTGGATGGGAGACCACCTAGGAAGACCTGGTTCTGTAGGCATGTTAAAATAAAAAATAAAAAAAAAAGTAACATGATGGAGTTCCTTTGTGGTGATGAAACAATCCAGTATTTTTATTGTGGTGGTGGTAACACAAATTTATACATGGGATCAAACTGCAAAGAACTACACACACACGAGTGCATGTGAAAACTGAATAAGGTCTGTAGTCTAATAGTATTATGGCAATGTCATCTTCCTGGTATTGGCATTGTAACTAAAGTTATATAAGATGTCAAGATGTCACCTTGGAGGAAGCTGGGTGAAGGGTTCATGAAACTTTATGTACTATTTTTGCAATCCCCTGAATCTATAATTTCAAAATTAAAAGTTTTTTAAATGATAAAATCAATGAATATTATCTTTATGCTACTATGACTCTGACACCTATTTCAATGTATTATTTTTTGTCTACACCACCAAGCAGTTAACTTAATTCTGACACTATCTACCTGGAGATAGCATCAGATCCCACAAGTTAAGGGTTCAGATCTACAAGACTGTCCCGCCCCACTCCCCGACTTCAGACACCAATCATAAGTTCAGATTCAATTAATTTGCTAAAGAGACTCACAGAACTCAGAGAAACATTTACTTACACTTACCAGCTTATTATAAAGGGTAACATCCTTTATAATATCCTTATATTAGATGGAAAAGGCACATAGGGCAAGGCATGTAAGAAGGGGCACAGTGCTTGTATGCCCTCTCTGGGCACTCCACTCTCCTGCATCTCCACATATTCAGCAACCTGGAAGCTCTCTAAACTCTATCCTTTGGGGTTTTTTAATGGAGACTTCATTACATAGGCATGATTGACTAAATCACTGGCCATTGGCAATTGATTCAATCTCCAGCTCTTCTTCCCTCCCAGGCTCCCAGGGGAAATGAAATTTCCAACCCTCCAATCACACTGTTGGTTTCCCTGGCAATCAGCCCATATTCTTAAGTGCTTTCCAAAAGTCATTCATTAATTCAGGGATGGTTGGAAGGGGTTCGTTACAAATATCAAGGCAGGTTTATTGCTCTTATCAGTTAAAAAAATTCCAAGAGTTTTAGAAGGTCTGTACCAGAAGTGGGGACAAAGACCAAATATATATTTCATATTATAAATCCCAATAACACAACTAATAATTCTAAAATTTATGTCTTAATTTTAAACCTTTTACTGGAGTTCTGGACTTCCATTTCCAATCTCTATATGACATCTTCACTTGGATGCCTTAGAGATATCTAAAACTTAACATGCCTAAAACAGAACCCTTAATTTCCTCCATGAACCTGTTCCCTCTCAGCCTTTCCTAATAAAGGCTACTACCTAATTACTGAAACCAGAAACCTAGTAGTAGTAGATTCCTCCTCTTCCCTCATCCCCAAATCTAAACCATCAGAAAATTCTGTTAACTCTATATCCAGGTATATCTCAAATCCATCCATTTCTCATTATCTCCACTAGCCTCCCATTATCTCTCAATTTGTGACAACATGGATGGAGCTTGAAAATATCATGATAAGCAAAGTAAGACAAATGGAAGAAGAATCATGATTTCACTAATATGTGGGATATAAAACTGAAAGCAACAAATGAACAAACAAGACAAACAAAAACTCATAGCCACAGCTAACGGTGTGTTAGTTACCAGAGGGAAAGGGGTGAAGGGTAATAAAGGGGGTTAAATCTATGGAGACAGAAGTAGATTTGACGTTGGGTGGTGAAGACAAAATGCAAAACATGATGTATTATAAAATGGTCGCTGAAATATACATAATTATATAAACCAATGTCACCTTCAATAAATTTAATAAATTTTTTTTTAAAAAATAAAGAATCAAAAATGGATGTTAGAGAAGGCAGGTGGTTTTTCCTAGCAGTGGTAGATAGAAGAACAAGGATTCAAACACAACTGTCTGACCATAAAACCCACGCTTTTTTTATTGCCTCAAGGATTCTTAATCAGAGACTCAGAAATTCCATAGAAGAAGGTCCATAGGTCCATTTAGGAGGTTCACAGAACCACTTGGTATTATTATATGAAAAGTTTTGTGTCTGTCTACTTAAATCTGTTTTTTTCTGGAGAAATGGCCCATAGCTTCTCAAAGAGGTCTATGACTCCCTAAATGGTTGAGAACCACCACTATACTGACTAAGAAAAATAAGAAAATGAAATACATGTGATTTACAATGTGCAAGTTCACTTTTATAAATTCTATTTCCAGTCTTATTAAACAAAATAAAGCAATACTCTCCAACAAACTTGTTTAGAAAACATTTTGTAAAATTACCATTTTAACTCTACCTGTTTCTAATACATATATACTTTAAATACTAAGAAATTATTATATTTAAAATGTGTCTTACATTCTTCATGCTGGATAGATGAATAAATCCCAAGATTAAATAACTGACTGGTAAATGTTGATTGTAGTATTGTCTCACCAATCCAATGATCTTCACGAATAGTAACATCTAGAAAGGGGGAAAAAGTTCTGATCATAACAAATTCCTTCACCCTATGGTTAACTTATCGTTCACAGCAAAATATTATGCATGCCTCCCACATACCAGGCAACTAAAAAGTTTAAATATGTTAAATGATCTGCTTAACAGAACAAAATGATGAAATAGCAAATCCAAAATCTGAACCTAGATTTGTATTATTGTATATAGGTAAAATAACAAAATTGCTTCTGTATATTCAAATAATATCAATATGGAAGCTCACTGCTCTACAGAGAATGGTTTAATGGCTTTTGTTTACATAAGACAAATGTTACAATGTATACTTCTGATAAAAGTAATCATTCAGAACCACAAAGCAAAAATAGTGGTTCCAAAGTAGTAGTGCCTAGAATAAATAATCCTCAGTATGCATTTACCCCTTCTGCTATAAACATATATGAATATAAGCCATTCTTAAAGGACTTTGATTATTTTTCCCTTAAAAGCATGGCAATAATCTTTTCTGGATATTAAAAGTGAAAGACTTTGGAGGTAAGGAACATCTATTAATGGGGAAAAATCTAAGATAGAGAAAGATCACTTAGTGGAACTAAGCACACCAACAGAGAGAATCCTAACTAGAGCAAAAACTGTAAGAGACAGACAGATTGATCCCAGGTAGGATGTTAACAGTGTATAAAATGAAAGAAGTGTAAAGATATACTAACAGTAGCAAAATAATTTAGAGATAATTAAGAAAAACAAGGATACATACATTCCACATAATCACTTGCAAATTTATATCGTAGACCCACTCCTCAGCTTCAAACTCATCTACCCATTTATCCACAACTGCCTAATTCCTGACTAGATATTCTATTGGCTCCCCAAACTCAGCATTACTCAAACCTGCTTTTCTTCTCATATTACCCATCTCATTTGTTGGCAGTATGCTGCTAGTCAGGTAAATTAAAATATGAAGTCATCCTGAACTTCTATTTCACCCTTCCCACCTCTGTCACCAAAACCCCTGTTGATTCTGCCTCAAGTCTTCCCACAGCCCTGCCACTGCCACTGTTTACATCATACACATCCATTTCTCTTAGCAGGTTCCCACGCCCCCACACCTCTAATCCATGTCCCACAGTGCTAATGAGTGGTTTATCAAGAACATTAATGTAACCCCTTAACATGCTTTAAAACTACTTGTGGTTCCCCACTGCCTGGCCAGGACTAGCTAGCACAGCGTTCAAGACTTTCAGAATGCCAGTTCCTCTGAAAGGAATAGACAAAAAATTCTACAGAAAGCCTTCTGAAAATTAGATTGTAAAACTTATGTCCATTGGTGAGGTGTTAATTATTGGTGAAATGGTGGGGGCGGGGGGTGGGTAGCCCAGCCCTTACTTCCTGGTTTTCTTTGTCCACTCGCTGATAATGCCCTAACTCTTCTGTTTGTTCTTTAAACAGTGGTTTCCCACACTTAAGTTCCAAGTCCTCTTCTCTCTTAACTCTCTCTATTCAGTAGTCTCCCTTAAACAATCCTTACTTACAGTATCTCTTCATTCTAATGCTAAAAGTATAATAGCAAAATGTCAATTGTGTTACTGAATGAAATGTGATCTGGAATATATTTGTTACATAGAATTTTTCAGTTTTGGGGTCTATGATCAGTAGGTAGTAAGAAATACTCAACATAGAGATAGAATAATGCACAATTGGATGCAATTAAAAGGGAATTTCACCCATAAATTTATATGTAAATATAATTTCACTACTTAATTGGAACAATGGAAAAGAACAGACTTCTCTTTTTCCCCCCACAAAGTTTCCACTTGTCCCACACAAACAAAAGAAACTTATTCAAAAATTTGTAAACTAGATACCTTTATTCCTAAGGAAATAAGGCAAAACAGAAAAAAAATGTTTTTAAAAAGGTGTTATATAAATAATGTTAATATCCTATAAAAGGAAAATGGTTAAGTGAACTGTGATAAAGTCACTTGATAGAATGTTATCTAGCTGTTGACAACTCTGTGGACAGTAGGAAAAATACAGAGATAGCAGCCTTGAGTTTCTACCTGCTAGGAAAAGGCCTCCTGTGAGGCTCACCTATTGACAGTAATTGCCTTGGTGAAATAACCATGGTCCAGGATACAGCCCTCTCTTTATTCTGGGGAACCTGATTTTTGTCAGCTCTCCAAAAATAGATTTCAGCTCTGCAACATAAGCTCACATTAAACAAGGTAATAAGACAAATAACAAAAACATAACACAGTTTTTAAAAAAATTTACAGTGAGGCATTAATTACCAAATAAACGGACACTTGCAACCTATTCTCACCTTGCAGGCAGTTTTACACCTGGCAAACCAAATCATGAGCAAAGGGCTGCTAAGTGAGCACTGAACCAGAACAAAAGGAATTAGATGAACTGACTTGCCAGCTAAGATATTGCCAGTGGGATGATATTATGCTAACCCTGTTAGTTATAATCCTTTGCTTACCTCGGTATCAGAGACTGCACCTGACAATGTTACACAAATACCAAGGTATATTATTAGCCAAAGTTCTCATTCCCCTAGCAAATCATTTGGTAGGAATACCAATGATTGCCAGATGTTTTTTCTAAGCTTTTAAGGCTAACCAATACATCTTATCATATTCTTTCTTTAGGTATGTTATTAAGCTTAATTTCTTCCTGGTCTGGAATTCATCCTTGAAATGACTGGTATCTCTGCTCTAAAACATATGTATTGATTTTAAATCAATAAAAAAATGTAACAAAACATTAAATTTCTTATGTCAGGTGAAAAGGATAAAAACTGTACATTCTTTATGATTACAACTATGTAGAAAGAGTGGATTCTGGACTCTGTGAAATCCTGGGTATGCCACTTACTAGATGTGTGACATTGGGCAAGTTACTTTACTTTTCTGGGTCTCAGTTTCCTCAAACTGAAAAATAAGGGTAATAATCAGTGCCTTCTTCATATAGTTGTTGTAAAGGGTTGATATTACATTTAAGTTCTAAAACAGAGTCTGACACAAAGTAAATTCCCAATAAATATCAGTTTTTTTACATGTATGTATACACATTTTAAGAAGCATAGGGAAGACAACTGGAGATAACACTTCAAATTCTACTGGTATTTATGAGATTGTTATATTAGGAGTTTTCCTTTCCATATTTCAAAATGTAATTAACATAATTTCAATAATTTTAAAGTGCAATAGAAATTCTATATCTGCTCCCTAAATAAAAATATAATGTGCACAGCATTAGTGGGGATTAAGTAAAATAGTAGAAACGCTGTCCTTTCATCATCAAACTGCTAATATAGTTAAAGAGTTAAAAATAAGACATAGACAAAACCATAAGAAAACAAAGAAAGAGCCTAATGACATGACCTGAAAGCTAATATAGTGAATAAATAGGAGGGGCAACCAGGAAGGATTCTTAGAGAGAAGATGAGTGAAAAGGAGAGACAGAACTCAGAAGGCTGGAACAAAGGCCCAGAAATTGCAATGCACAGGTTATTGGACAATGGTAAGGAGGCTAACGTGGATGCTATATAAAGGGATTAATTATGCTAGAACCCAGAGAGGCAAATGAGAAAGAAAGTCCTCAGGTGAGAGGGGGACTTTAAAGTCCTCAAGTGGAATGGGGAATTATAAAGCCTACAGTTTTATAAAATAAACTATCACTATACCATGAAGACCTTACCTGTGAGTAAAATTATGTCACCAAGAAACACTGTTAGTGCCCAAAATGCAGCAGTCCTCCACAGAAACACCTTCTTTTTAATTTCTGATTGGTCAATTACCACAATTGTTGCTAAAGGCACTTTAGAGCCAGAATTTGGTCCAGATTTTATATTTATTTCTTTCACATGACATGGAGCTAACACCATGACTAAACAGTTATACTTCTGATTTTTAGAATCACAATTTTTTATTAATGATGTTTTCTTAATACCCTTAAATTCAGGCACATTCCTCTGCTCCCTTGCTACAGTAGGATCTCTTGCATTCGAAAGCAACTTCATTTTCTTAGATACTTGGAGGACTTTAGAGAGAGCTTGAGAGTGGCTCAATTTATCTTCAGAGGTCCAATTTCTTTTAACAGAATGTTTGTGGAAGGTACTGAGTTGGGAACACAGTATTCCTGAGCTACATGACTCAATACATATCTCATTTGGTGGCAGTTTCTCTTCAAAATCAAAGACTTCTTGAGATCTTTTATTTTCTTCAAGACCTTTATCAGAGTTTATGTGAATATGGCTACTTTTTGTCTCAGGACAAACAGAACTAAAAAGTTCAAGCGAAAATGCTTGGTTTTGTTCATTTTCACATCCTTCTTTAAAATCATCATTAAGGTGAATCAAATTATCTTCAGTTATTTCTATTTCCCCATGACTTGCTTTTGGTTCAATTTTCATGTTTAGAGTTCCTTTATTTATAGACTTCTCCCCTTTATACTTCCTTTGAGCTAAGAAAGCAACCTGGCTAGAGGTCATGATGCTGAGAAATTCAGTATCAGTAGATACCTTAAAGTTTGAGATCTTCTTAACTGTTCCTTCAGATCTTGGCTTATCCACTGTGTCAGAGGAAAGAAACTCCAGACAGTGGTTTTGCATTTCATGATGTTCTATTGGTACACACTTTGTTTTGATAGCTCCTGGTCCTATATCAATCTGTTCAGTAGTACAAACCAAATCCAATATATCTGCACGTTTATGGTCTAACTGAAAGGAATTTTTTTGGATATTTGGACCACATATATTTGATTGATCTTTATGCTGTTCATCTGTGATTTTATTTTTACTGAAAAGCTTTTGATACTTTTCTTCTTCAGTTAAATGCTGAATTCTGCTCTTAAATTCACATATTTGTACATCAGAGTTCGTTATATCACTCATCGCTAAGGGGTGACCCTTCTGGAATTTTATAGTCTGTGTTTCAGAAATACATTGAACAGAGCTATTCACAGAGTTTGCTATAAAATGATAATTAAGAAAATCTGGAGGGCCAGTAGCTTCTAAGACTTGACAGTCTTCAAGGTTCTTGCATTTTTCATCCTTCAGATATAAAGAATGTTGATTATATAAAAGCTGAATTTTCTTCCAGGGGTCAGCAGTGAACATTAAAGAAATTGGTTCCTGTGATACTCTCATTTTCAATGGACCAATTGGAGCACCCAAAAAAATGTGGACTTCAGATCCTCTACTCATGGTTCCTGAAAAAAAATAAAATCTAAAATAAGTATTTTGTCAGTAATTTTTATATACTGATATTAATATACTGAAAGCAAATGTAATATAAACTATTATTAATCAAAAACACAATAGAGGTGATTTAAAATGGTACTCCATTTAATTATAAAATTCATAAATTTATAAGAAATCATAAGGAGAAATCAAAACATCCACAAAAAGTCCTCATGTAAAGACTCTCTTTAACAAGTTAAATTAAATGCTATTTAAAAAAATCTAAGGAAAATGAAGCTAAGTATACTAACATCAAATAAATAAATAAATTCTCAGTATGTTCATTTCTTTTGTTGTATAAACTTAACCATTTAAATAATAAGTTAGTAAAGAAAAGGAAGAAAAGGCATTTGTTTAATTATATAATAGTCGCCTTTAAATTTCCTGTTTTCCTTACTACATAGATTACTTCAGAGTCTCCTTCCTTGAACTGTGACCTCGATTCCCAAGACCAAAACAGAAGGCTCAACTAGAAGAGAAAAAATCAAAAACTAAGGCTCTCTTTAAAATGTACAAGTGACTATATTATCTATCTTCAGTCCAATGTGCTTGCATAATCATTAATTGCTTCTATAATCTTCTCTAAAATACAAATAGATTAGGAATAATCATTTTATAATATACAGGTAAAAAAACTCATTATAACTTAAACTATTTTCTATTAACTGTGGTCCTTAATATAAGCATCATATTTACTGAGATAAAAATAATCATACCACTATTTACTTGATGATAACTGACTTTCAAAAAGTACATTTTAAATAGATCTAATCCTAGAGTTTCCTAAAAACTTTTTTAACAGTGCTATAGGACAGAAAGATAGATAAGGTTCTTGGCCTAAGGAAACTGTCAGCCTGGTTTTAAAAAACAAAAAAGAGAGAAAAATAGTGAATGTAAACTAATAGTTTCAAAATAATGTAAGAGGTAACTATAAGCTATAAAGGGGAAACTGTAATCTACTGGAGAAGAATGCTACAATGGAGGAAAAGCATTGTGACTAAGAGAATTGAAACAAACAAAAAATAGCATTGTAAAGGCAGAGTTATGAAAGACCACGGTGTGATCAAGCACTTTTGATGAGACTGGAGAATTCTTTGTAAAAAAAAATAAGGTTAGAAGTTTTCAAATCTTGAAAAGTCCACATGGAAGTATAAGAAGTACAGAGATATACAGGAAAAGAAGAATGAGCTAAGAAATGATAGCTATAGTTCCCAGTCACTCATCATTCCTTAAATATTTGCTCATTGTACCGCTTCTGAGTCTTATTGTGAATTCAATATCAATGTGGATGTCCCTCCAATACCCTGGCCTCTTGGCTCCTTGACCTTCTCTTCTCCATTGATTCTATTCTCCACCTTAACCTCAGTTATCCATTTTCATATACCTTAGCATTATCAATAATTTTGTACACTTTTCCCTGATTCCAATTTTAAGCTTTCAAAATTCGGACTACTTTCTCCTATTTGCCAACTTAATCCCTCTAAATTCACAACTCCAACAACTCTCAGACCACATAGGGCCTAAGGAAACTGTCAGCCTCATTCTTCACCTTCCTCCTTAACTGGCTTAGATTTCACAAACCATTATTGTAATTACCCACTATCATACATCTCTAATTCAGCTCTCCTCTCCAAGGTATTTGCCCAACTAAACTCAAACACTAGTTGAATAATCAATTACTCTGCACCTGTAGCACAATGGCTACAAGTAACTAGAAAAAAATTTCACAATCATCTCAAAACTAGTCTCATTTTAAGTTCATTACCACTAACCTCAGGTAGTACCTGGCAATTTTATCTATCTCTATGCATTCGCTCTTTAAGGTAACTCTTTTATACCTTTGCACTTTTAAAATCTCTTCCCCTATCCTCAAGTTTAGCTGGTGACCACAACACCATTTCCACTGACAAGCTCTCAACACAGCTCTCTTGTACCCATATACTTTGCCTACCTTTCTATCACTATGGATGAATTGCCCATGCTTCTATTCAAAGCCATCTCCTCCTCACTTAGACATTAGATCTTATTCTTGCTTTCCTACAGTCTCCCAAAATTCTCCCTTTCTCTCCTACATCACTGATTTTTCTCTCATTACTGGAGTATCTCTATCATCCTAAAAACATGCTTTTACACAAAGAAGTAAGACCAGCTATAAGCCGAGGGAAAAGGCCTCACAGGAAACTCACACACACACACACACAAACACGCACACAATGCTATTATTTTTTCTCATGTTGTTATTCCTCACCTCTTATACCTACTGTTGTACCATTTTTCTGCTCCCCTCTACAGTGAAATTCCTTGAAAGAAAAATTGTCTATACTCCCTCTGCCTCCATTCTCTCTTAAATCCACTCCAGTCAAGCTTTGTTCCAAACCACTCCACTGAAACAGCATATTTCAAAGCTTCCAACAACCTCCACATTGCCATCAGTCAGCTCTCCCTTTTCAGCTTACTTGGCCTAAGAGCAGCATTAGGCACCACTGATCACCCCTTCTTTGGTGAAACATTCTTTTGATTGGCTTTAGGGATACTACATCCTCTGGATTCTCATTCTACCTCGCATTACCTCACCAGATGCCTCAGTCTTCTCCTCATCTCAACTTCTTGCTCAAAGGCCCAGCAATTGGATCTCCCTCTATCCTCACTCTCTAGGAGATTTCATTCTGTCTCAGGGCTCTAAATATCTTCTATGCACTAATGACCACCACATATATGTCTCCATCACAACCTCTCCTCCAAACTCTTAAATCCTTATCCAACTTTCTACTTACTCCTCATTGCCACTAAAGTCTAATAGGCATCCATGCAAAGTTAACAGGGTAAGCATGAAACTACTGCCCTTAAAAAAGTCTGCTTATAAGATGGGTTCATGGCTGGCATCTGTGAATTTATATTTCAGGAGAGTTCACACCATTCCTTGATAAGAATAGCTCACTGTGCCTAAACTGTCTATGTAAACAATGTTATGATGAACACTTTCTTTCCTTTTGAGAGATTACAATTTTGATATGTACTAGGCAGAGAGTGGCTGTGTGATCAGGACTCGTTAGAGAAATGGCTGATTATAGGTCTGAGGTAGGAATGTACAAAATGAACTTGAAATATCTCATCATACCAGAAAGCAATAAAACTATAAAAGACTACTAGGATTGTGTTAAAAGAATTCAGGAACCAACTTAAAGAGTTTCACTGGTCAAAGTTAGGCAATCTGAGCATCAATAAAAATGATTATTGTATGGACTATAACACATCAAATGTGTTCAAATTCATGAGTTAAAAAGGATAACTAAAACAAACTCACACAATGATCACCTTTGGAGGCTACTGGGTGACTAAATAATTGTTTTAAAAGTTGGTGAACGAAAGGAAAGAAAATTTTTACTAACAGTATCTCAAGATGACCAACTATTTGATAAGAGGAAATCTCTCTTTATAGAAGTTTTTGCCTAATAAACAAACAAAAAAAGAAGCCTGGAAGATCACCATTTTGAAACTCCTAATAAATTAGTAGATTTCCTAGGCAATGATCATTAATGGCTGCTAACATCTAAGGTAGATGTTGTAAGGGAGAGCAGAGGGAATCGATAGATAAAGACCAATTACAACATATGGATCTTATTTAGATCCTGATTTGAAGACACAAATTTAAGAATATAATAAGACAGTTGAAGAAACTGAAACCATGACTTTAAGAGATTGTTATTTTTTAGTGAGATGTTAGTAAGTCTATATATGAGAGAGTTATGTGTTGGATATGCATAATGAGTATTTGCAGATAAAATGGTGTGACATCTCAGAACACTGGGAGGGGAGAGGGAGTGAGGGTATAGAAGAAACAAGATGGGCCATGCGTTGATAACTACTGAGGAAGGGTGATGCAACACAGAGAGGTTCACTGCACTAATTGCTCTCCTTTTGTACATGTTTTAAATTCTTTTTTGTTGTTGTTTTTTAAAAAAATACTGTTTCATACTCACAGAACTGGGAAGAGATTTAAGCAGTTTAACAATACCCTAGATTGAAGAACTCTTACACTGCTGATAGAACAATAAATAGGTATACCACTTTGAAAACCCATTTGGTAAAGCTGAGGATGCATATACCATAAACCAAATAATTCTACTTCCAAATTTCTGCCCTGATGAACTCTTGTACATATATAAACAAAAAAAAAACATGTACAAGAATGATCATGAGAGACTTTATAAGCAAATAATTTAGAACCTAAAAGTCCATGAAGAAGAAAATAGATAAATCATGGAATATTCAGAAAAAGACAACTATATGACAGCAAAAAAAAATGACTGAGTTACATGTCAACATGGATACATCTACAAGCATACCTTTAAATAAAAAAAGCAATTTGAAGAATATATAATTTATGATATCAATATATTGAGTTGTAAAATGTGCCTGAGAATAAAACACCAAATTCAGGATCATGGTTACCTTTGGGAGAGGCGTACGGAGATATGACAGACAACGGGTACACAAAAAGCTTTTCAATGTGCTGAATATATTTTATTTTTTTTAACTAGGTGTGGTTACAGAGGTGTTTCTTATATTGCTCAAAATATTATATAATATTTTTAAAATTCTATAAAAAAATGGAGAGGCAACATTAAGAATAATTTTTTTTAGTTCCTATATTTTAAAAGTTTGATTATGAAGAATAGTGAATGTGCATTATTTTCATAATAATCATATCTTTTTTGTTTGGTAATTCAGGGTTTTTTTTCACAATCTTCAAACAAAATATGATGTTTCAATAGTTGTATAACAATGGACCTAAATCTAACACTAAAGAATAAGAGTTAAGGACAATGATGGCAGCTGTTTATGTATTAGCAACTAAAACAGATATTCTGAAATGTTCAAACAGTTAATAATAGTGAATTATTACCAAGGAAACAAAATTATAGTAATAGTTTAAGTGTCAAGTTTTAACTCATAACAAATAAGAGGACTAAACATCACTAACTGTCATAACCACATATCCCACCCTCATCTAATCCTCATAGAAGGAATAACCAGCATAAGGAATAACTTGTATATTAAATCTAATTAACATTTTACTATTTATATCATTATTAGATTGGCCACCAGAGGGCCCCAAACAGCACAATGAGAACCTTCTACTTCAAAAGATAGATATACAAACCAAGTGAAAAGAGCAAGAAATGTATTATCCTAACATGTAAATGGGAATACTTATATTCAAATCAAATGCATAAACTTACTGTGATAGCAAACCACCCTGTCTCGAATCTTTGGGTTTCTCTTCAATGGTTTCTTCCCTTAAGCCTCAAATCTTTAAAAACAAAACACAAAAAAACTTCCATGTTGTTTTTTATTTTCACTTCCCACTCATTCTTCAACCCACTTAAATACAGCTCTTACTCTAATCATTTTTGTTATAATGTTTTTTACTATGGAAACCAATGACCTATAAACCGCCAAATCCAAAAATCAGTTTTTAATCCTTGTCTGACTGTCACTTGAAACTGTTTATCAAACTCTCTTTCTTGAAACATTATTTTTTTGAATCTGTGAGACCATCAAATTAGAATTCTTCCATGCTTAAAAGACAGCTAATTATTGGTTTGTTTATTCAATCATTCATGTAACAAATACTGGGAATTCAACAATAACAAGGAGCTTTAATAGTCTAAGGAGAGATATAAAAGATAATTATAAATAGTTATATTGAGCTATCACAGAACTAAATGCAGGCGTGTCCCTAGAAGGGAGAAGACTGGGCCAACTCAATCTAAGAAAGACTGCCCATAATTTTCAATTTTCATAGGCTCTTTGAACTATGGTTAGTGACAAAATTTTGAAACCAAATTTAAATACTATTCAGAAAAAAGAAAAGTATAATATAGTCCCTAAGTCATCCCTATCCCCCATTCCAACACAGGATCTAGGAAAGCAGCCTAAGTTGCCCTATCAACGGGACAGGCCTGCTATAGGTTATTGCCAAAATGTTTAATGAGAGTGTGACACACTCACAGCTTCTGTGTTCTCACTAACATTTTCTCCTAAATGTCCTGCAATCTGACTTCTCTTTCCCTTCTCTATTAAGACAACAGTGAAGTACAAATTGTCAAATAAGTACTTATAGTACCTGACTACTCCAATTGTGAAACTCTCTTGAATTTGTAGAACACTCCTCTTTCCTAACTAGTTTTTCTACCTCTGATTTTTCTTTCTCTATCTCTTCTTCCTTGGGCCATTTCTTCTTTTTATTCCACACAACTCTGCAGAATTCCATCCAATCCTATTCATTTAACTACTAAATATCCAATTATGCTTTACCAATCCATATTGAACCAACCACTCTAACATTAGACATATTTCTAATAATAATATTTCTAGTAATAATATTTGACACATTCACAATAGATTAAAAAAGCAGAGTTGTGTTTAGTCTCTTTCTTGAAGAGAAAATCTGACTAAATGACTCTACCTATCTTCAGACTAGATTACAGGAGTCCTTGGATTCGAGTTTGGAATGGTTTATGTTTATGAGGCCATGAGGCCATGAAGCTGCAGGCCCCCAACATTCAGAGCCCTGCTTGTCCTCTAGGCACGGGGAGATGGTGAGACACACAGGGGTGACACAAAGCAGTCTTGAGACTTCAGAGAGGATCTCCCAGGATTAAAGATACCTAAAACAAATCAAAGTTCTATAAAATACGGTTATTCGTGTATAATAATTACTGCAGTGTGCCTTTGCTTATCTAAATATATACCTCTGTAGTGTGAGACTCTCCTCATACACATACACACACAAAAAAAGACTATAAAGTATGGTCCTGTTAATTCAAAAAAGTAATTTTTTAGAAAAAGTCTTTATGCTTAAGGCTGCTGCTACTAAATTCTCTACCTGTGAGTGTGTGTGTTGCGGGGGAGGGTGAATGGGATATGGTGAGGGCAGAGGGAAACTATTATTTATCAGAGCAAAAGTACACAGAATAAAGAGTGAAGTTATAGATAACTGATAAATTTCAATGGTTCTAGATATGTTTTGAGTGTACTCAGAGGGTTAAAGCTCATTAAGATACCAGATGAAAACTGCAAGTACACATCCATTACTATAGTTAATAATTATACAATTTCCCAATCTGCAGAAGGCTACTTCAGTCAGAAAGACCAATACAACCACAATTCTTTATCTTTAGCATGGTCAGAGTCTGATGAATGAGTCAAAGATTTATAAAACAGGATGAACTATATCAGCAGGTTTGTCTTTGCAGAACACTGCTACTAAAAATACTCATAACAAAATACATGTAGTTAAAAGAGAGTGATTCCTCTTTTTTATTACCAACCCGAAAAACTCAGTTATAAAGCCTTTTCATGTCTATTTTACCAAAAACACTGAGCATCATAAAGTTACTTAGTAGCATCAAAGGATAAAATGAAAAGGCAGCATAGATTTTAGAGTAAACAGATATGGTTTAAAATCCTACTCTGCAACTTATTAAAAAATATAAACTTGAAATTACTGAAGCTAGGTGAGAGTTACATGGGGTTCCTTATACCAATATTTCTCTTCTATATATTTTGAAAACATCCATAATAAAAAAATAAAATTTCTTTATATGTCAAGTGAGGATTAAGGTTTTTATCTGTCAAATGAAAATAATATCAATCCCTATCTGACAGTATTTGTGAGATGAGTACAAAGTAATTACTCAAAAATGTCAGTCTTAAACCTCGGAACTACACACACATACTTGGTGACAAAAACAAAAGCAAACCCACTGTATTTCCGTAAAATTTTTGTTTTTAATGTGTATTTTTATATAGCTGTAACCATAAAATTGAAATAATTTTGTATTCTGCTTTAATCCATACATGGCCACCTTTTAATGTCAATCTACAATTTTCCAAATTATTTTTAATGCTAGCTTAATAATTTCATAATGAATTTAATTTAGTTCACCGTTATTCTCTAATTCATTAATTTGTTTCTAACTTGTTGCTATTATAGCCATTGCTGCAATAACTTATTTCAGGCAGTTAGCATTACTTTTCAATTATTTTCTTCTGATATACTTCCAGGTATGGAATCATTGGGTCAAAGATATATACATATATATTGTTATAGCTCTTGATATTTATTATGTTGTGTGCAAAAGATCTGGATACTGTATAATGCCACAAAGGCTGAGACTCCCAGTCTTACTGCAACTTTGTTAATATATTAAAAAATAATTTTACTAGTAAGAATGCTGCCACATTTTATGTGACTTGTGAAAGAATATAAGATGCATTATTTGTCCCTGAAGAACAAAAGCAATTGAAATTTAAAGCTATTACACATTCTTGCATCTGAAGTAATAGTTACTAAAACAAACCAGTGGGCAAACAACCGATTGTTTAAATCTCCTTGCATAAACTTTGATTTCCTTTGCCCAGTTTTCAGGAGGGACATCTCTAATCATGTTCTCACCACCACATGAGGTTACTGCAGTGCTGTGAGCCTCTTAGTCATGCTTACAATACAGTGAGAATTCCTTCCTCCCACTCCATTCTAGGAATTTGTCTTCTCCAGGTCAAGTCCAAACACTGGACGTGAAAGTGAACCTTAATCTAGCTGCTCTTTTGCCTTAAGAATAGGGTGACCATACATTCTGATTTGCCCAGAACAGTCCTAGTTTAAGTATGCTTATCTTGTGTCCTGATTAGTCAGTTTTCCCTTTTCACTCTTAAAAGTGTCTCTGTTTGGAGATAAACTATATAGCAACCCTAGTTAAGAACCATATAAATACATGAATAAATGTTCTCTTAGTGACGAGTGTAACTCTTAATACATTTTAACAGGAGAGATAAAGGGAAACATTATGCTCAGTTTTCCTGTAAAAATTTTTAAATAATGAAATACTAATTGAAATTAGGTTGAACTGTACCTAAAAATCATAATATGCATTTGGGAATCTCACAACAGTGATAAAAATTAAATGAGATAGAAAAGAGGATTAACCTGTTTGGCAACGAAGAAGAAAAAAAAGAGTCTGGCTGTCAGGTTCTAAGTAAGAAAGCTGTGGATATCAGTATAAAAACTCTGGATCCAGTTTTCCTAGAAAATGTCTCAGGCAGCAAGAAACAACTTGTCCAAAGCTCATTCTTTCTAAGGAAGGTCAAAGGAGAAATCTTAAAACATCACACTTCATTTCTCCTCCCCCACATCACATACTACCAAAAGGACTGAACTACTAACCATGATCTCATAAGCATAAAGTGGGTCCCAGGAGTGTGCCTTCCAACCTTTCTGCTTGCTCATCTCCACCCACCCCATAAAAAAGATGAAAAAACAAATAACAAAAAAAAAAAAAAACAACTTAAACCCTGACATTCCTTTGTAAAACGTCATACTCATCTTAGCAAATGGCAAATCCACTCTTCTAATTCATTGGGCCAAAAACCTTGGCATCCTTACTGGTTGCACTACCCTTAAATTCATTCAGAACTTGACCACTTTTCTCCCCTTCACTTGCCACTGCCCTGGTCAAATCACCATCATTTGATTTACAATAGTCTCCTGATTGGTTTCCCTTCTTCCCCTTCTGCCCCTTCAAAAAAACTGAGGTTTATAGAGGAGGCCACAGTCAAGTGGCCTGCAGGTAGTGGAGGAGGACTGGAATGCAGGAAATCAAACTGCAGAGCCTACGTTCTTAACCACTATACCATACTGACTCTTTGGTTTTATGTCTTTGCACAATTGTGCAGCTAGAATCCAAGCTAGTACCCAGCCAACAAGTCATATTAAATATATGCACAAAGCATTGACTTATGTAGAATGGTATGACAAGAACAAAACCAGTATAAAGGAGCATCATTATCAAAAAATTCCACTTGGAAAGTTAACTGTAAACTTAATATTGAGGTGAATAATAAATGCCTTTTAAGAGGACATATCTCTCTCTTTTAATCCCTTGCTTCTTTTATTTCTGACACATTCTCTCTTTCTCTCTCCTTCCCCTCCCTCCCTCCCTTTCTCTCTTTCTCTTTTTTAATAATCTGGCAATGGTATGCTAAACTTCCAAAAAATTAAATATTCAATTTAAAATCCTGTTGCTTAGCAAGTTAAAGAATCAAAATAACAAACTACAGACATAGAGCTACCTTCCTGACTTAAACCTTACCACTTTCTTCCTTTCACCTCTAATATCCCAAAGTATACCTAAGCACCTCTGTGCGTATATTGTTCCCTCAGCCTTAAACATTCTTCCCTTAGACTCTTGTTTACTAGTTTTTAAAATCTGAAGTATAGTTAAACATTAGATAATATGCACAGGTCTTAAGAGTTCTGTTCAACTACTGACAATTTTCTACACCCATTTAACCATCACCCAAAACAAGATACAAATTGTTTTCATGGACTTAAGGAAGTTCTCTCATGTCCCTTTCTAAACAGTTTCTCTCCTCCTCCAACCCACAATTATCTTCCGATCTCTATCAGAACCTCAATTATTTTCTGATTTCTATCAGTTTAGGATAGTTTTGCTTTTTTTCTTGGACTTCGTATACACCAAACAGTATACACTAATTTAGGTCTAGTTTCTTTCACTTAACACAATGGTTTCAAGATTCATCTGTGTTGTTGGGTATATCCGTTGTAAGTACTGTGAATACACCACAGTTTGTGAATACACCACAGTTTTTCAATCCATTTTCCTATAGATAAACATTTTTGGCTATTATGAATAAGACTGCAAGAAACATTCTTGAATTCATTATTTTATAGACATATTTTTTCATTTCTCTTCATTAAATATCTAGATGTGCCAAATCATAGGATGTATATTTAATTTTATTAGAAATTGCCAGTTCTCCAAAGTAACTGTACTCTTTTGCATACCCACCAGCAATATGAATTCCATTTGCATCACATCATCCCGATTTGTATCTTGTCTTTCTCTTGTTAGCCATTCTAGAGAGGTTGAAATGGTATTTCAATGTGAGTTGACTGCATTTCCCTAAGTGATGCTGAGTACCTTTTTAAATGTTTACTGACCATTAGCATAGACTCTTTTGGGAAAAGTCTGCTCATGTCTTTTCCTCATTTTGCTGTAAGATTACTGGAGTTATTATATGCTCTAAATATAGGCTGTTTTGACAGATAAATGTGGTGAAAATATTTTTTTCACCACTCTTTGCTTACCTACTCATTTCCTTAGCAATATCTTTTAAAGAATAATACTGTTATTTAGATGAGGTCCAATTTATCAAAATTTTTTCTTTTAGGTATCTTTTTTCTCTTAGTATCTTATCCAAGAAATCTTTGAATACTCCAAGTTCATAAGATATTCTCCTTTTTTTCTAGAAGCTATGGCTGTTTTAATATATCCACAAATTCTTTAATACTCCTCCCTTCAAGAGATGAGGCTTAATTCTCTACCCTTAAATGTGGGCTATAGTAATGAACAGAACTTGATGAAAATGATGGTATTTGATCCCCAAGACTTTGTCATAAAAGGCAATGCAGCTTCCCCTTTGTGCTCATTCTCAGATCACTCACTCTGAGGGAAGCCAGCTGCCTTTATGAGGACACTCAAGCAGCCCTATGGCAGGCTCAGGTGGTGAAGAACAAAGTTTCCTGCCAACAGCCAGCGAAGAGCTGAGGCCTATGACCAACAGCCATTGGAAGCAAGCCATCATAAAGGAGGATTCTACCACCCCAATCAAGCCATCAGATGACTGCACACTTGCTAACATCTTGACTACAACTTCACCAGAGCCTCTGTACCAGAATCGCCTAGCTAAGCTTCTCCTGAGTTCTTGATACAAGGTAACTATAATATAATAATATTTGTTGCATCAAGCCACTCAGTATTGAGAATTTGTTATGAAGCAAGAAATAATATAAAAGTTGTATGGCTTTTGCTTTTGCATTCTAAATATGTAATCTATTATAAATTAGTTTCTGTGTATGGAGTGAGTTGAGCTGGTAGTTCTTTGCCTTCCATATCACGTTGGAGCAATGTTTGTCTTTCTTTCTCCTATTGGTTTGATTTGGCACTTTGGTAGAAACATGTGTTAGTCCATTTCTGAGCTCTCTATTATCTATCATAGATCTCTATATCTATCTTTATGCCAATACCACATTGTCTTGATTACTGTAGCTTTAAGAAAAATCTTGATATAAGAAAAAAAAGAGGCCTCCAACTCTGTCCTTTCTCAAAACTATTTTTGCTATTCTTAAGTCCTTTGCATTTCTAATAATTTCCTAGAATTACCTTATCTATTTCTTAAAGGGGGAAAAAAATCTACTAGGATGTTAATGAAGATTGTATAGATCAATTTAGAGAGAATTCCATCTAAACAATGCCTATCTTCCAACCCATGAATATGTATATCACCATTCGCTTAAATCCTTTTAAACTTACATTAGCAACATTTTCTATGTTTCTGTATTGAGAGCATATTCTAAGTTTTCTTCATAGATAATTGGTGTGTTTTTTATGCTATCAAAATGATAGTTTTTATTTCAGTTTTCAAATTTTTCATTGCTTGTATAGAGAACTATAAAAATTTTTGTATATTGACTTCATTAAATTCATTCATTATTGTTTTTGTAGATTCCATAGTGTTTTCTATATATACAATCATGTCCTATGTAAATAACAATTTTACTTATTTTCTAATTTTATGCCTTACTATTTCCTTTCTTTGGCTTACTATACTTTTTAGGACCATTATTAGTTCAATGTTGAACAGAAGTGATGAAAGTGAAATATATACCCATATTATTGTTCTAATAGCTGTAGGATTCATACATTTGAGGTTAGCAAATGTTTTCTATAAAGGGTCAGAAAGTAAATATTTTAGGCTTTGCAGGCCCTACACTATATCACAAATACTTACATTGTGGATATAGCAGAACAGAAGACATAAACAAGACACAGACAAATTAGCATGGATATGTTCCAATAAAACTTCATGACTACAAACAAAATTTGAATTTCTTATTCAAATACGAATTCACATGTCACAAAATATGTCTCCTTTTGATACTTTTTCAGTCATTTTAATACGTAAATGACACTCTTAGGTCACAGGCCACACAAAAACAGGTGATGGACTAGATGTGACCTGTAGGCAGAGGTTTGTTGGTCTCTGGTTTGAGACAACTGATTTGAGACTTTTCTTCTATTCTAATATAAGCATTTTAATGCCATGTTTCCCTCCAAACACTCCTTTAACTGCATTATTTGTATCATATTATTGATTTTGTATCAATAATACTTTGTACTATTTTCTTAGCCATTACTACAGAATTTTCAGTTTATATCTTTAACATAGTCTATCTTCAAATAATATTTTACCATTTAATTTTATCTAAAGATGCTGTAACAGCATTCTTCCATTTTCCTCCTCCCATTCTTTGTGCTATTTTTGTCATACATTTATTTCACTTGTTGCAACTATTTTTGTTTTATATGATCAATGATCCTTTAAAGAAGTTAAAAATGAGTTAAATATCCTTAATATATAACCGCACAATTGCTATTTCTGGAATTTTATGTATACATTCAACTTCCTCAGGTATCATTTTCCTTTTGCCTAAAGAACTGCCTATAATATTTTTTATAGCTCAAATATGCAGCAATAAATTCTCTTATCTTTCTTAGTCTAAATGAATTATTTTTTAAAGATATATTCTACTGAGTTATAGAACTCTACATTGACAGCACTTATTTTTTCTTGCAGTATTTTGAAGAGATTGGTCCATTGTCTTCTGGCTTGCATAGCTTTTAACCTTAGCTTTGTTCAAGCAATGTGCCTTTTTTTCTCTGTCTACTTTTAAGAATTTCTTTTTATCACTGAGTTCTAGCAATTTGATTACTATGTTACCAGGTATGATTTTATTTATGGTTATTTTACTTAGCATTCATTGAGGTTCTAGGATCTGTGGGTTTGTAGTTTTCATCAGACTTGGAAATTTTTCAGTCATTATTTCTTCAAATAATTTTTCTCTCTACCCTCTATTTTATGGAATTTCAATTATACACATATTATATAACTTGATATTGTTCTACTAATACTGTTCCAGTTTTTTTCTTTGTACTGTATTTTGAATTGGTTCTTCTGCTGTATCTTCAAGTTGAATGATCTTTTTCTTTTGCAGTATCTAATCTGATGTTAATCTCATCCAGTGGCTTGTTTTTCATTTTGGATATTTTATTTTTCATCTCAGATATTCCATTTGAGTCTCCTTATCATATTCATATTTTCTCATATCTTCTTAAACATACGGAGCACATTTATAATAGCTGTTTTAACATCCCTGTCCAATAATTCTACCCTCAGAAATACTTCAAATGATTCTTCATTTCTAGGTCTCTTTCATTTGATTGGTTTTCTTCCTGGTTATGGTCCATTTTCCTATTTTATTAGTACCCCTAATAATCTTTTATTTGATGCTAGACATTTTAATTGTGGATGCTGCTTTTTACTGTATTCCTTTAAAAGTGTCAGACTTAGTTTTGGCACAGTTAACTCATTTGTTACTTTCAAAACTTGTTTTTAAGCTTTGTTGCACTGGCTTTAGGGAGGCCTTCAGTCTATGGCTAATTTAACTCCACTCAAAACCAATGCTCTATCTATGAAAACATCACTCTGCTACGCCTACTGGAAACATAAACTATTTCCAGCACTGTGTGAGCTCCTGGAATTGTTCAGTGTACTAATTTCCACTGTGACTTTCCACACTACTGTAGAATTTTATACTCTGCATGCAGATGAGTATTCAACAAATGATTCTAGAGAACCTGTCTATGGATCTCCAGATATCTCTCAGTTCTGTAGTTTTCTGCACAGTTCCCTCTGCTCCAGTTTTCTACCCCACAAATTCTAGTTGCCTTAATTTCTCCAAACACTCCTCAGCTCTATTTGGGTTGCCTTACTTTGTGCTGCAGTCTGGAAACTGTCTACAAGCAGTATGATGGGGGCACTTATAGGGTTCATGTCATTTATTTTCCTTCTGTCGAAGATCACCATCCTGCGCTGACTATTGTCTAATATCTTAAAACAGTTGTTTCATATATTTTTCTACTATTTTCTAGCTGTTTATAGTAGGAACATGATTTTCATACCACTTAATCCTACATGGGAAGATGTACTGTTTTTAGAGTACTCCTCTTTGTGTTACTTTTTAGGGATTGCTCTAGAGATTAAAATATGCATCTTGAAGTTATTAAAGCCTATCTTCAAATAAGAGTATACTAATTCAATGTATGAAACTTATGACTGTTTAATTACATTTCCCTCCTTTTGCAATTCTCATAGTTTTAAACTCTAAACCTATATATACTGTAAACCCCACATATATTAATAGTTTTGCTTTAAACAGTCAATATTCTATGTTTATACTATAGGTAAAGGTATCAAAAAAAGTTTCTTTATATTTATACAGATATTTACCATTTCTGGTGATCTTCATTCTTTTCTGCAGACCCAGTGTTCCATCTAGTCTCTTTTGTCTTTAGCTCATGAACATTTTTTAGTATTATGGCAGTCCAAGTCTGTAAGAGACAAATTTTTTCACTTTCTAATCTGTCTAAAAATGTCTTTGCTTTGCCTTTATTTTTGAAGGTTATTTCTGCTGAATATAGAATTCTAGGTTCACAGGGGTTTTTTTTTATCACTTTTATAGATGTCATTCCATTTTCTCTAAGCCTCTATTCTTTCTGGTGAGAAGTTAGTCATAATTCATATTGCTATTCTCATGTATTTAATGTATTATTCTGTTGCTTATAAAATATGTTTTTTCATTTTCAGTAGTTTGATTATAATGTGCCTAAGTCTGGGATTTTCTATTTGTTGGTTTGTTTTTAATTTTGAATTTAACCTGCTTAGGGTTTGTTTAACTTCTTAAATTTGTGAGTTTATGTCTTTCATCAGTCTTAGAAATTCTTAACCAATGTCTCTTCAAACATGTTTTATACCACATTCTCTTCTAAAACTCCAATTATACATATGTTAGACTGTTTAATATTATCTCATAGCTCTGGTAGCCCTTTTCTACCTCTCCTGCACTCTTTGTTGTGTTTGTTCATCAATTTGAATGTTCTATCAACCTTTCTTCAGATCTTTTCTTGATATGTTAAGAAACTGTTAAGCATTTGTAATGCATTCTTCATTTCTAATATTGTATTTTTAATTTATGAATTTCAATTTGGTTCTTTGGTTAGTTTCTATGAGTCTCCTGAAAATCCCCATCTTTTCATGCATGTTTTCTACCTTTACCATTAAATCCTCTGGTACTTTTTTCACATTATCTTTAAAAACCTGTCTGATAATTCCACCATCTGGATTATCTCTGGGTCTCCCTATACTGACTACTTCCTCTCTTGACCTTTTGTCACATTTTCTTGCATCTTGCAATTATTATAAGACAGACATTTTGCATAAAAATGTATTAGTAATTGAAATAAGTAATATTTTATACCTAGAAAAAGACATGACCTTCTGTCAGGCTACTAGAATGGGGTCTGAGTCAATCTAATTTGTAATTGAGCTAAGTTTGGGCTTTTATGCAGCTTGATATTGATTTTCATCACTGGATTCAAACAGTCTGAAAGTAGTAATCATTTCATCAGGGTGTGGAATTCTAGAGATTTGTCTGTGCTTCACAGATAAGCCGTCAGTTTTCAAAACTGTGAGAGCACTGTACAAATATACTGCAACTGAATAAGTAAACAGGTAGCAAGTGATATAAGCCGGGTTTCTCACTATTAAAGTAGGAGTTTACAGGTAAGCAAGGAGAGGAGGTTATAATGATCTATGTGGTAATGGATTAGAGCTGGATACTACAGCATGAACTCACTTTTAGCATAATGTAGACATAGATGGGTACATATAGAAATCTTTATAGATATGTACATACACAGATTAATAAATATACATATGTTTCTTGGCTCTGTCAGCTGAGTGGACCTACAACCAACAACAATCCAGTAGCAACTAGCACATCTAGCACCTAGATCTTGGTTTCTCCATTTTCCATTAAAAGGAACAAAGGTTCATTGGAGAAATGCCCAATCCCAGGATGGGGCAGGAAATATACAAAATGAACCTAGAGAATTATGTGGTGACAAAACATAGAAGTGTGTGCTCTCTGTCTCTCTCTCTCTGTCTCTCTCTCTCCCCGCCCCCATCTTTCTCTCTGTCACACAAACACACACACGCATGCACACACACACACACATATGCATATACACACTGATGGGAGTAGGTCAAAGAGACATAGGAGCCAACTGAAAGGCCTAAGCTGGAACAATTTCAGCAACAAAATTAAGCAGTAATTGTATTTTAACTTCAAGTATAAAGTTAATATATATGAGTAATACTGATATAAAGAATGACTGAATAAATAAATACATGGGGAGAAGAGACAAATCTCCTGCACAGAAGTCTAAATAATTTATGTAGATACTCCATCCTCGAAGAGGGGAAGCATAACTATTCATTCTGTAAATGTGAGCTGTAAATAAATGACTTCTTTCCAAAGAGTACAGTATGAAAAGAGAGGACAAAAGAGTAATTTTATAGTTGAAAACTTGATAAACACTACCTTGACCAGATGGTCAATTTCAACATTAATACTGATAAGTCATGTTGACAATATCTACCCTTAATATAATGATAATGGCAGTGAATCTATATGGTCTTCCTCCAAAAAGTCCAAAACCCCAGTCTACTCATGAGAAAAACATGAGACATATACCAATAGAGGTGCATTCTCTAAAATACCTGAACAATACTCCTCAAAACTGTCAAAGTCAGCAAAAGCAAGAGAAGTATGAGAAACTCATAACCAAGAGGAACTTAAGGAAACATGACAGCTAAATGTACTGTGGAACCCTGGCTGGGATCATGGAACAAAAAAAAAAAAGACAGTAGGCAACTGAATAAACAAAATGTAGTATATCTGTACAATGAAAATTACTCGGCCATAAAAGAGAAAAAAGTACTGATTTTTACTACACCATAGATGAACCTCGAAAACATGCTAAGTGAAAGTATGGGACTCAAAGGCCATGGACTATATTATTCCATTTAGATGAAATATCCAGAATAGGCAAATCCATCGAGACAGAAAGCAGATCAGTGGTTGCCATGGGCTGGGGGAAAGAAAGAATAGGAAATGACTGCTTAATGAATATGGAGTTTCTTTTTGGAATGATGAAAAAGTTCTAAAACTAGATAGTGGTGATGGCTGTACAACACTGTGATGTACACTTTAAAAGTTAATAAATTTTATGTGTATTTTATCACAATAAAAAAATGAATAGATTCTTAAACTTCATATTTAGGTAGGTTAAGCTGCCATAAATGTTCAGTGTGAACAGTATTTAAGTTGAAAATATTGTAAATAAAATTATTTTTTCAAAAATGTTTTTTAAAAAATAATAGTAAGAAATGAATAGATAAATAAAAGCTTAAACAAAAAAAATCTAGAACTAGATTCTGGGTAAAAATGAATTTTTACCCAGGGTCCCAGATATTTAATTTTATTCCTTCTCAAAACTGTGCTAAAATATTAAAAAGGTAATTTTAAGAAATAAAAGTTTGAAGGCTGGAAAACATATGATAACTAACACAAGATCCAAGAAAGCTGAATCATAAACCAGCAATGTAGAAAGCCAAAACCAACCTTAGTCCACAGAATTCTCAAAAGGTTCAGGAATTTGAAAGCTCTTTAAGAAATGGCTTAATCTCTCAATGTCTCCCATTCCATGTGTTGGCTTACTATGCCTCTATTGGCATAGAGAATTATTCTCTGAAGAAGATTTTTGAACAGAGGTATACTTTGGGGGAGGTGGAGGAGGAGAAGGATTTAATCAAACCAGGGGGATTAAGTAAACATACACACAGACACAGACACACACACACACTTCCTTCTCTCAGCAACTAGAGGAGCAGCTTTCACACATAAGGCAAGAGATTAAAAGCCTCTTCTCTTTTCAGAAAATGAAAAGCAATGAGAAGCAGGTATCAGAGCACCCTAGTAAATTGCAAAGTCAGTTCACTACAGTGAACTTATAGTCAGTGAGTATCAATGATGTACTCAGAGCTTCCAATCAACTCTCAGAGTCACACCAGCAGTTTGCTAAGGTTTACCACTCATCTGAGAAAAGCTTCTATCAGAAAACAAAGGAAAAGAACAAGAAAAAAAGAACTTAGAAGAAACATGGAAAATGTATAGAGAAAAAATTTTAAGTTAAAAATATTTTTTCTAACCCTATCATTTCATATCCATTCATGAAAATAAAAGGGGAGGATACTTTCAAAAAGAGCCCTTGTAAATTAAACTTAAGAAAATTTATCAAAAAGAATTAAGAATAAAATAGATGATATTAAGAAATTGGAGGTCTAGTCAAGATGATTCAATATCTGTATAGCAGAGGAGAAAGATCAATGAAATAATTCAGGAAAACATTCCAGAATTAAACAATGTAAGTTTACTATTTGAAAACACAGAATGCACAGCATAATGAATCTAAAAAGTAACTCCATAATACAATGTCATGTGCCAACTGTAACTTAAAATAAATAATTTTTAAAAAAGCAAAAAAGTACATCCATACTAAAGCATATCTTTTTGAAATTTCGAAACAATGGAAGCCAAGAGAAGATCTTACAAGGTTCCAGAGATGGAAAATAGGTGACAACAGATAAAGAATCAGAATGATTTTGAACTTTCAGCAGCCATGGTATAAGCTAGACAACAACAGAACAAAATTATCAAAATTCTGAAGAAAAATTATTCCCAGTCTGAATGTTATACACAAGCCAAACTATTAATCAAGGTTAAGATGATAATAAAGACATTTTCAGAAATGCAAGGTATCAAATAATTTACCTCCCATTCACCCCTTTCTTAAGCAAAATGTGAGAGTAAACCAAGAAAGAGGAAGATATAGGATAGAAGAAATAGAAGATCCAACACAGGAAAAAAGAAGAGAATACCTAGATTGGTAAATGGACACTATGACAACACAGGAACTACTCCAGATTAGAGCACTTTGCTTGGGAGGGATTCCTTCAACATGATGACACTGACAGAGTAAATGATGTGAAATAAAATAGGAAATTTGGGCAATTGGTAGAAAATCCTGAGCTGAGTTAATGATAAGGACAGAGAAAACCATATAAACAATGTCCTAACATCAATTCAAATATGTTACTTGAAATATCACAGGGAAGCACCAAACAACTAAGAATTAAGAACAGTGACCTCTGAAAAAAGGAAATAAAGGTGGGAATTGAGAATTATTACTGTTTGTCTGAACAACCCCTGACTAACTTGTTAAACTGAAACTTTAAAAAAAAAATGAAGATATTTTTATATATGGAAGATAGAGACTTAAAACCCACCTTGGCAGCAATATCTGACCTCTGGAAACTAAGAAGTCTAACAAAATTGTCCTGCAAAGCAAAAAACAACAAAACCAAAGGAGTTGAAAGAAAGAAGCAACATGACTCTCATGCTATCATAACTTGCTAAATGTATGACATCAATAGCAGAAATCCTTAGATTTCTACACTTCAGTTCCTTCATGGGTAAAGTGGGTATAACAGTGTCTCTCTCAGGACTGTTATGAGGCTTAATCAAATAATGAACATAAAATGCTTATAATAATGTTGTATACAAATATTAACATAATTATTTACTTTTTTAAAAAAACTGAAACTATTTTTATATTAAATCATTCAGTTGTCACGACACTAAAGAGTTTATTTGAATGCTTACCTTGTCTACTCAAACATAAGGCCTTTCATATGTTTCCTAAAAAGGGGGAGAGAAACTATCTGATCATCTACAAGAAACAAATAACAATGAAAGTTGTTTTAAGATTCTTATCATACTGAATAATTGACTGTATCTGAAAAACTACTCAGGCCACTCTGTCTCTTAACTTTTAGTTGATTATATATCAGTCATTTACTCACTAATCAAGTTAGCAACTACAACTGAAAACTTTGTACCAACTATACATTAACTTAGTAATGTTGAAGTGCTTCTCTATTTCAAAAAGGTAGTCTCTAATTCTAAAACTTGAGAAACAAAAAGAAAGAAAATTAAGAAATAAAGTTGAGATATTGGGCAATAAACGAAGACCACCTTAATCCATAAGTACCTAAGAACTACGGAGAAAGAAAGAAAGAAATATAACCATATTGGGTAACTTTCAACCACTTCTTTTGAGCTCCCACAGCTAACAAAAGACTAGCGACTTGAGACCGAAGATTGTGTCATGTTTGATATCCATCTTTGTAACCTTGTAAACATAAACAGATATAACAGAGTACCTGCCTTCTATCAAGAGCTTAAAATATTTATTTAATGAATGAATAACTAGAATCAAGAGTACTATTTGAACCACACTCTTTCTATGGAAAAATGCACTATAATTTCCAATTAAAGGAATAATTGAAGGAATTCTGGCAACAAGACCAGGGGCTGAACACCAAGAACAATAAAGCTTGGGCAGATATCCATCTACATAACAATTACTCCTCCTAGAAATCATGTTCTAGTCACAGATTACTCATATTGTTTCAAGTATGTATAAATATGTACAAAAGTTTGGTTATCATAATATAAAACTTGATCTCCAAAATTTCCCTGGCTTCTTTCCATTTATGAATACCTTAAATTAAAATAGCAGCTATAACACTTTATCTGGGAATATATTTTTCTCCCAGTTTTACTGAGATACAATTGCCATATAACCTTGTATTAGTTTAAGATGTATGATATAATGATTTCATATACGTATATATTGCGAAATAGTTACCATACTATTTATTAAGTTTAATTATCATCCATCACCCCATGAGTTAGAATATTTTCTTTCTTGTAATGAAAACGTTTAAAATCTACTTTCTTAGCAATTTTAAGACATATAATACAGTATTATTAACTCGAGTCACCGTGATGTACATTACATTCCAAGAACTTATTTATCTTATAACTGAAGTTAGTACCTTTTGACTACCTTAACCTATTTCTCCCTGCCCCTACCCTCTGCCTCTGGCAACCACCAATCTGTTCTGTTTCTATGCCTTTGACTTTGTAAGATCATACAGTAGTTTGTCTTTCTCTGTCTGACTTATTTCACTTAGCATAATGCCCTCAAGGTCCAGCCATGTTGTCTCAAATGGCAGGACTTCCTTCTTTTTTATTGCTAATAATGTTCCAGTGTAAATGTGTGTGTGTGTGTACACACCTGTGTGTATATATATCACATTTTCATTATCTATTCATCCATCAATAGACACGTTTCCATGTTTTTGGTTAGTATAGATAATGCTGCAATGAACATGGAAATGCAGATAATCTTTTTTGGGATAGTGGTTTCATTTCCTTTAGATATGTCCTTCAGATATGTATCCCAAAGTGGAACTGCTGGATCATATAGTTCTATTTTTAATTTTTTGAGGCTGATTTTTTTTAATTGGCAGCTTCTAGACTATTTCTAGTTAGTACAGAAGGTGATCAACTATAAACTTAATACCATGGCAAAAAAATGCAAAAAAAATTATTAAAGGAGTGAACATTCAGACAAAAATCCTGATTAAAATCCAATATTTCTCTAACTCAAATGCAACTATCTATACTTAAACATTCCAGAAGTGAAGAAAAAATTACCCAACACAACATTATTTTAAGCACCAGAATATTTGCAAAAAAACCCTGAAAATTATAGGTTAAAAAATAACTGAAAATTATAGGGCTTGCCAGAATTTAGTAAACAACATATTCAACATCCACAATGATACTTTCATATTTTAAAACCTGAAAAATTTACCTAAAAAAGAATTCTCTTAATTTTTCATTACTCAAAACAACTCAATTTCTATAATATAGCCTCTAAAAAATACTTTACACCTGAAACTAATATAAAATAATAACGAATGTCAACTCTAATTGAAAAATAAAAATTAAGAAAAAATAAATTAAAATAAATAAATCTATCCTAGAGAGCCAGAGCTTACCTTATGCTTTATGGAATGATTGATAAACACATTTATTCTTCCAAACATAAAATTCATATAGATTGTCACCTTAAATGAGATAGGGCATTTAATAAAAAGCACTTAAGCTTCAATCTAGTATTAGAAATCATTCTCTAAATAGTATACCTCTTAGTACCCTTTCTGCTTTGAAATTCTATACCCTATGAAACCAGTCCTTTTAACTTCATTTTATGTAAATTTATGAAAGTTGCATAAATATTTGTATGAACAAATATAGGAGGGTGAAGATTTGATGATGACTTGTGAGCAACAGAAGAGGCATGGGTAGTATTATCAGCAAAAACGAAAAGCATCTCTAAACCACCTACTACATTAACACAGTATCTTCTACATAAAAATTTTTAAGTGAGGTCTTTATGTAATAATTTGAAAATTATTTTTACATCCAAAAAATTTAATCATAATTAATTAAATCTATTTTGAATTGTGATTCAAGAATGTTTTCCATACAAAGAGCAATGCCCAATTTCTCTGCAATAGTAAACTGTGTAATAAAATATGAAATTTACCAAGGAAAAGCAAAGCAAGAAACTTAATGTAACTTTTAGAGACCTATCCTAATGTGAAAATAATCATCATCAATTTGAAGCATTTTCCAAACTTTTAGGAGAAGCAGGTGAGTGGAGGAATAAGAGAGCATAAGAAATTGACACTATTTCTATAGTGTAGGTTTATATTTCAATGTTTTCATTCTGAAAAGCAAATGAAGTAAACTTAGATCTCCATCAGGCTTGCCAGAAGGGCTGTCAAGTACTAACACTGTTAACATTTTAATAAACTTTTCTTTTATTTCTTCCAAATATCATAGATAACATTAAAAACTACATAACATAATGGAACTACTTTGAATAAAACAATTGGACAGTACCTCAAAAGTTAAACATAAAGTTATCGTATCATATGACTCAGTAATTCCATCCCAGGTATATACCAAGGAGAACTGAAAATATGTACACAAAAAAACTTGTAACAAATGTTCACAGTAGCATCATTCATAATAGCCAAAAAGTGAAAACCCAAATGTCCATCAACTGATGAATGTGGTATATCCTTACAATAAAATATTATTTAGCCATAAAAAATGAAGTACTGATATACACCACAACATAAACTTTGAAAACATGTTAAAGGAAAGAAACCAGACACAGAAGACAGTATATCATAGGCTTCCATATATGAAATACTCAGAATAGGCAAAACTGTAGAAAAATGAGCAGATAGTGGCTTCCAGGGGCTGAGGAAAGGAGGAAATTGTGGGGATAACTGCTTAATGGATATGGGGTTTCCTTTGGGGGTGATGAAAAAGTTCTGGAATTATATAATGGTAATGGTTGCACAACATTTGTGAATATAATTAACACCACTGAAACTTTTATGTTATGTGAACTATATTTTAATGAATGAATGAAACCCTACATAACAAAAAATAGATGTTAATGTCTTTAACAGAGAAAGTTAACTTCAAAAATAAATGTTGATTGTTTGAGTACTCCTTTAAAACTTTACTGCTAATTTGATAAGGACATTATAAACATTTTCAAAATTAAAACTTTTTCTATACTACCTAATGTCATTTTTAAGATTTTCTATTTGTTATGAATTCTCATAAAACTCTCAGCACCAACTTTGCAATGCTTAGTCTGCCAAGGTAAGAGTCAACTTTATATAATATCTAAACAATTCAAGTGAATTTTAAAATGGGGAGAATATTTCATTAAATTTGGTTTACCAATAACATATCTTGAATTTTAATACAGGAGAGAAACATGCTTATTTCTAATGAACAAGATCACCAAAAATACGAAAAAATGTTTTAGATACCAAAATTTACCTGGTCTACCTTAGCCCTCATTAACCTATCTCCAACATTCATTTTTTTAAAATTTTGATACTCAATTAAGAAAGGCAACATCAAGAAAAATGCCAAATGAAATAACAGCCCATTAGTTTATTTTAGTTCAAATACAACAGAAAATACAACTTCACCTACATAATTATTTGCCCAATATTTATTCACGGACTTCATGACTGCTCCTATCAGGGTTGGTGTAGAGTAGGCTCCTGACATACATGAACTACGTAAATTATCATATTAAATCAATATCTGTTTTGTGTCTTTGCAAACAAGACAATGAACTAGATGCTTTACACATATTACTCATTTCAGGCTCACTATACTTCACAAAGGTTAAATAATTTACAAAAGGACACAATACTAGTACACTGCAAAGCCAGGATTTTAATAAAGTTCTGTCAGATGTACTATCAATTTTGCACTCCAAGTCAGTTTAATTGGCAAATTATATTCTCTCTTAAATACAGCTTCTAAATGTTTAGTGAATGAGAAAGAAATGTACTCGAAAAGAACATTACTGAGGAAAGAGGTGAGGTGTCTGGGGAAACATGCAGTGAATTGTGTGCTTCCTATGTGCCACGTGCTGCGCTGGCTATTTTAAGTACATGAACACTTAATTATTACAACAATCCTGGGAGGTAAATATCGGTACCTCTTTTTTTATGTAAGAGGGAACTGAAGTTTAGATGATTCAAAAGTTTCAAGGTTACAGAAGTTGTAAGGCATGAAGTTAGGATTAGAAATTAAATTCAGTCCATCAATAAATATTTACTGAATTCTTACTATGTATCAGGGCTATGAGAATAGAATATTAATTAAATAGAATATTAGAGATAGTCCACATATCTCTACATAGCTTAAATCAAACTCATTTTCTTTTTGCTTAGGGTGTAAGTCATTGTGAAATTGAAAAATCTCCATAGATTTTCTTTTAATATCTTTGTTTTAAGTAATTATTCATGCTTTGGTTATATATGCTAAGTACTGCCCATAAACTCCAAAAGGTGATTGTTATGAAAACTAAACAATCTTTCAGTAGTATATATGAAAATATAAGTAATTCTATCCAACATGATTTTGGACATATTGCTAGATAGAGAAGACTACTTTGGAAAATATACTTCACATGTTCTGATATGATTTAAACCATTAAGCATTCTTTAAAGGTTTTGAAGGTCTGTCAGATTTTAAATAACAAGAGTGAAATTTCAAAAGGAACAGAAGGCAGCACCAAAGCCAGTTTAACAGTAATAATAATAATAAATAGGTCTATGTTTGCCCAGTCAGGTTTTGCTTATTATGTCAGTTAGAAAGCCAGAAGAAAACTGGTGTTAACTCCCATACAACCTATATCATGACATCACTTTATCAGAATGAAGATGATGTCAGCATTAACACTGACACAGTTCAAATTTAAAACTGGTCTTTCTAAAAACAACAACAACAACAAAAAAAAAACCTGATATCTTTTCCAACTATTTTCATAACTCATTCATGGTATAAGTCTGTGACAACTTCTTTGAAGGGGGAGCATAATTAACATTTATTGAAAGCCTTTTGTGTGTCAGACACTACATGAATTTTTCTCATTTAAGTCTCACAGCCATCTTGCAAGATATTAATTAACCTTGCCAAATCTACGGCCATGCCACCCTGAACAAGCCTGATCCTGTCTGATCCCAGAAGCTAAGCAGGGTAGGCCTGGTTAGTACTTGGATGGGAGACCACCTAGGCAGACCAGGTGCTGTATGTAGGTTTTAAAAAAATAAAAATAAAAAATAAGGGATTGTAAGCTGACAAGTTCCTTGCAATCTGTGAGGTCAACCAAGGGTTGCCTTGCCTAAATAAATTAATTAAATAAAAATTAAAATAACTTTAAAAAAAGATATTAACCTTATCTTTTAGAGGAAGAAACAGTTGTGAGAAATGAAGCAACTTTTCTAAGGTTACATACCTAATAGTGAGGCAAAGACAAGGTTCAAATTCAGATGTCAAATATTATAATGTTCCATAATATTAAATAGTTGTTCCTTTTTTTTAATTTTTAATTTTTTATGGTGACATTGGTTAATGAAATCCAATAAGTTTCAGCTGTACACTTTAACAGTAAGGCATATATATATATATATGTTTACACTGTGTGTTCACCTCCCAAAATTAGGTTTCTTTCACCATATATTTGACCCCCTTTATCCTGTCTACCCACCACTTACCCCTACCCTTTGGGCATCACTAGTCTGTAGTCCATGTCTATAAGTCTCTCTTTGTTTGTCCTGTTCATTTGTTGCTTTTAGGTTTATATCCCACATATAAATGACATCCTGTGATTTTCAACTTTTTCTGTCTGGCTTATTTTGCTTAGCATAATTATCTTGGGGTCCATCCATGTTTTCACAAATGGCAGAATTTCACCTCTTCTTATGGCTGAGTAATATTCCATTGTATATATATATACCATAGCTTCTTTAGCCAGTCATCTATCGTAGAGAACTTCAGCTGCTTCCATGTCCTGGCCACAGTAAATAATGTAGCTGTGAACATCGGTGTGCAAATATCTTTTCAGATATGGGTTTACAAGTCTTTGGGGTACTCAATAGAGAGATTGCTGGATCAAATGGTAGATCAATTCTGAGTTTTTTGAGGAACTTCCATTCTGTTTTCCACAGTGGCTGTACCAATTAGCTGTCAGTTTCTTAATTACAAGTTAAAAAATTTTTATTTTTAAAAAATTGTGATATAATTTTAGGGTAGAGAAAGAAGAGTAAAATAGCAATTTGGATTATAAACTGTTTTAGTACTGCAAAAGTATTACAGAGTGATACTGACCTTTTAAAAATTCCTGGGAAGGTCATTGTGAAAGAGACTACAAAATGCCTTAAGGTCAAAATACTAACCTTTCAAGTAGAAAAAGTAACAAATAAATAAATATTTAATATCATCAAAAGACAACCTAGTTTAAAAAAAAAATAGTTCTATTCTAAACCAATGGTATTTAAAAGACTGCAGATCACCAGTGTAAAACTGCCTCAAACTGGCATCTCACAGAGAATATGAGTTTCCAGAGTCAAACAAGTTTGAGAAATGCCAGGTTAACACTAAACCAGTTTCTTTACTGGTTACAAATAGTACAATGTACTCCTTGAAAGCCTTCTGGATTCAGTCTATTTGTGTTTGAATCCTGGTTTTTCACAAAGCCTAGCCATGTGACTTTGAGCATGTTATTTCACCACTCTGGGCCTGAGTTTTCTCATCTGTTTAAAAAGAGATAACTGTAGAAGATAGAATGTTGAAAAGATTAGAAAAATTAATACATGTGAGGTTGTTAGAAAAGAGCCTCAAAATAATAAGTGCTCAATAAATGTTAAATTATTAGTACTAAAATCATTTCCCTGAGCTTTTATTAAATTGATGTTCACAGTGAATCGCTAGGATAGGAAGAGATATAGTATGAAGTTTCCCAAATTTATATGAAGGAACTCACTTTTTCCACAGACCACCCCTCAAGAAGACTGATATCTAAATTAAAAAAAAAAAAAAAAAGGCATGCTCTTGAGAAATAATGGAGAGTTCCATTACTAAAAAAAAAAAAAAAAAAAAAAAAAATTTTAAACAAGATTAATGCTTCCTGACTGGTGAACACATGGAGGTACTAGAAGGGTGGCATGTACAGAGGGGACATGGAAGCTCAATGACCCTTTCCCCATACCTTTCCCTGCATATCTCTGCCACATGGCTGTTCCTGAGTTTTATTCTTAATAATAAACTGGTAATATCTCCTTATAGATGCCATCACATGCATTTAGTGCATGGAACATCATTTTATCTGCCATTCTTATAGCCCTCAGTGCTTCAAGTGATCCTCTACCTCATCACAGCAGTCACTCAATTATCCAAGATACTGTGTAGAGCCTAGTCACTCATCATTCAGCCTAGAATCAACTGAATAAGGACAAGAACGTTTTCTATTATTAAGATACAGCCATCCGAGTCTCATATCCACTGTATAGATTTGAAATCAATATTCAAATGATGGTGTTTTCTTCATTTGGTGTTTATTGTACCTATTTGTGAAATTTACAGTCACTACTGAAAGTGCCATTTATGTCACCCTTCCATTTAGAATTTTTTCTAAGCAATACATGTCAGGATTTTCATAAGTACTTATATCCTTTCATCAAACAAATCAATTTCCAAGAGTCTATACTTTGGAAGTAAATAAGAAGAGAAGATAAAAAAGATCAAATTTCCTCCCCCTAATTTTTCTTAATTCTTCTTACTTGCTACCACTGCCTTTGAGCTAAAGCTCTAAGAGATGATAAAAGAAACAATGTAAAGCAAACTGGCATGGTGGTTAAAAAGATGGGAAAATTGTCCGTAGCAGAGAGTGGACCCCAGAGAGCCATGAATAGTCTAGCCACGCCACCTGTCTAGTTACCATCACACTCTGGGAAGAGCCGCAGCTGCCATAGCTGGACCCAGTCACCATCACAACCATGAGCAGCAAGGTTGAGACCCAACAGCCGCCAGGTGCAAGAGAACAAGGTAGACCAGTGAGACAGAATATGTATAAGGGGATATAAACCACAATTCCACAGGGGTCTTTCTTGCCAAAGACAACCTAGAAAGGACAGCAATAAAGAAGATAAGGAAAATCAAAGAGATGAGATCGAAAGTCAGTAGCCATCTCAACATTGGTACTGTCATAACTTCAGTTACTGACCCAGATGCCCAGAAAACCCTAAACCACAAACTGGCAAAAAGACAAAAGCAGTCAATCCACCAGCTGAGAATTCACTGCCACCCACCCCGCACCCCCAAGACTGAGAAGAGCAAGACTGAGTAAATGCCAATTTACCATCTCTACCATCCTCCAGTTTAGTCATCCAACAATAAATGAATATGAAATTTCAACAATATGAACAAAAGATTGAAGCTAAAGACCTTAAGTGCTTGCTGTTTGCCTTTTGACCAGATAACCAGAACTATTTGCATTATCTATGCAGCATGGGGTTTTTACCATTTTTACCTAAAGAGGTCTCTCTTTGGTGATGACAAACGTGTTTTAAAAACAAAAAGGTCTGTTTTCTTTTTTCAATACATCTTTAAAAAATTTTAAATTGTTTCATATCTAGTCGAGATTTTTAAAAACTTAATTTTTAAAAATATATTGGTTAATAAAATTATATAGGTTTCAAGTACTATTATCTGTATTATCTGTATATTGTATTATCTGTATATTGCACTGTGTGCAATATCTGCATATTGCATTGTGTGTTCACCACCAAAGTCAAATCTCCTTCCACTACCATATATTTGACACTCTTTACCCTCTTTCACCTTCCCTTCTCCCCGCCATTCCCTCTGGTAACCATTAAACTCTCGTCCGTGTCTATGAGTTTTTGTTATTCTTGTTCATTTGCTGCTTTCAATTTTATATCCAACATATGAATAAAACTATATGGTTCTCAATCTTTTCTGACTTATTTCACTTAGCATGATAACCTCAAGATCCGTGTTGTTGCAGATGGCGGTATTTCATCTTTTCTCACGGCTAAGTAATATTCCACTGTATATATGTACCATATCTTCTTTATATATCAAAGTATACTTCAGTTGTTTCCATGTCTTGGCCGCCATGAATAATGCTGCAGTGAACACAGAGGTACATATAACTTCACTGATGTTTTCAAATCTTTTGAGTAGATACCCAGAAGAGGAATTGCTGGGTCATATGGCAATTCTATTCCTAATTTTTTTGAGGAATTTCCATACTGTTTTCCATAATAGCAGTACTAATTTCCATTCCCACCTGCAGAGTATGAGGGTTACTTTTTCCTCACAATCTTTACAATAACACTTGTTATTACTTGTTACGTTGATGACAGCCATTCTAACAGGTGTGAGGTTCTATCTCATTGTGGTTTAAATTTGCATTTCTCTAAGAGCTACTGAAGTTGAGCATCTTTTCATGTATCTGTTGGCCATTTATATGTCTTCTTGGGAGAAGTTTCTGTTCATTCCTCTGCCCATTTTTTTAATGAGACTGTCTTTTTGTTGTTGAGTGGTATGAGTTCTTTAAATATTTTGGATATTAGCCCCTTATCAGAGCTATTGTTTGCAAATATCTTCTCCCATTTAGTTGGATGCCTTTTTGTTTTGTTGATGGTTTCCTTTGCTGTGCAGAAGCTATTTAGTTTAATATAGTCCCATTCATTTATTTTTGCTTTTACTTCCCTTGCCTTCAAGGTCAAAGTCATGAAATCCTAAGACAAAGATTCATAAGTTTAGAAACTCTAATTTCTTCTATGCGGTTTATTGTTTCAAGTCTTATATTTAGGTCTTTGAGCCATTCTGGGTTAATTTTGGTGTGAGGTGATAGACAACAGTCTAGTTTAATTCCTTTGCAAGTGGCTTTCCAGTTTTCCCAGCACTATTTATTCAAGAGGTTTTCTTTTCTTCAACTTATGTTTTTTGGCTCCCTTGTTAAAAATTATGTGCCTATACATATAGGTAAGGTTCATTTCTGGGCTCTCAATTCTGCTCCATTGATCTGTGCTTCTGTTTTTCTGTCAATACCATGCTGTTGTGATTACTGTTGCTTTGTGGTATAATTTGAACTCAGGGAGTGTGATACTTCCAGCCTTGAATAACTTCATTTTTAATTTGTAATAAAAGTTTACAACTTGATTTTTCAGAAAACTCAACAAACTGCAAACATCTGTGAATAGTCTTAATAGTCAAAAAAATGGAATAACTGTAAAACGTGCTTTCTTTCAAAAATTATCTATTATTTTTGTGAGATAGTTAAACATACAATGAAGTCATACTTTTCTGCTAGAAAAATTGTTCTTAGTTTATATAATGAAATCATATATATCAATATTTCTTAGTGTTCTGCAAAAACACGATGCATCGTGATTCTACATAGTCCACGACCTAAAGAAGTCTGCAAGTATATTTTAAATATGCTACAGATTAATGTAGTATACCTTTGGTTTTAAGATAGGCATTTTGGGAGAAGTAAAACTTTTAGATTATTATTTTACAGTTTTATAGTTTTACAGACTGACACATTTTCTAATTCTTAAAAATAAATGTTTATTACATAGCATTTTTGTGAGCAAAGGCCACAGATTGGTAAACACTGCTAAGAAGACCTGAAAACAGTAAATTTTTGTGTAGAAGCCAGTATCTCAGTCTGTCAGCATAAAAAGTTTCCCACAAAATTAATAAAAATTTTGAAATCAGCCAAGACTATATGTTCTTCATCATCACCATAATCATCCTAAAGGTAAGGCCCCTGCAATAAAAAATCAAGCCTCTCTAATTCCCCTTTCTTGCTGCACTTTGATCTCATTTCTGTTCTGTACTCTCCCCCTCCTCGAACACCACATAACCTCCAATAGCTATACTTCCTGATAAGCCTTTATATTGTTCCATGGTAAACAAATAACTATATCCTGAACCAATTTAAATAACACTTCAGCCATATTCTTGTCTAAACTAAAATCTGAGTGCAAGCTATTCTTTCTCCCACTCAGAAAATGCAAAGCATGAAAATCATTCCCTGTTTACCATCTTCAAATAAAAGTACCTCTTTTGAGGTTTATGTCATCATTTGCTATCTCTCTCATTTCTGTCATTTTCCAACCTCTTGGTTACTTTTCCACATTCTCTAAAGACTTTGGAACCTGGTTCAGAATCTTTCTACCCATTGCTCTGCCACCATTCTGAGCAACTCACTTCCTTTATAGCTGACTCCTGTAATACCTTACTTAGCTTTACAGTTCACTTAACTAAAATAACCTTAGTTTCTCTCCACTTCAGAAACCCATTAGATAGCCATATCTTGCACTCAGTCATAACCAGCAACCATTCCTCATATTTAATCTTAAATTCCAGTATCCATCTTGACTACTTCGCATTCTAGCAGCTACTTTCTGGTGTCTTTTGTTCCCTCTTCAGCCCAGATTCAATGGCCCATGACCTCAAATACTCTTACTACTGGAATCTCTTGCCTTCTTACCCTTTTGGCCACCCTGGCCGAGATCAATGCAATTATTCAACTTGTTTGGTTACCACTCAGGCTGGTGAGGCCTAAGAGAAGGGGGGGAAAAATCACACAACATTACATATGAGAGCCACAAAAAATACATTATTACAGTTATTATAAGTAATCCCATTCAGTTAGCCTCTGGTTTCTCTCAATGGCCTTCTCAAAATTCTCCTTTTCTCCTCAAATTCCCCTACAATCGCCATCTTCTTTCCCTATAATCTCAGTTGATGACATTATCTCCCCACTTCACTGAAAACACATCAAGTGTGTTGATGCCCCAAATTCCTTACTTACCACCCAAACACTTTTCTCTATTTGCGCCATCCCCTCTTTCATTATTCCTATTCCTATTCAAATTCAGTATCTTCTCTCCATTCCCTCTACTCTTTGAGATAATGTTCAATCAATCTCACATAACTCATTTTCTCTATGTCTTCAGCTTCTTCCTCTGTACTAACTTTTTCCATTTAGCATACAAACAAACATGCTGAAATCTCTCTTATCTTCATACAAAATAACCTTTACCCTCTGTCTCTACTTTCTTTCATAACCAAGCTTTTTCAAAAGAATGTCTTCGCTTCTGGTTTCCACTCTCTCACAACTATTCACTCTTCAGTCCTCAGCAAACTGCCATTTATCTCTACCTTGAAGACTCCACTGAAACTATTCTACAGATGCTTAATCAGCTATTTGCTCTGTCCTTTTATTAGTTGACCAATTTGACACTGTTAACCACCCTTTCTTACAACTTCTCAGACTTCATTAACATTTACTGAAAATCTACTTTATGACAAGAACTAAATAAAAACAATGACAAATGCATAAATAAACAAAGATCAATAAACTGGACTTCATCAACATTAAGAACTTGTGTGAACTATGAAGGCAGCAAGATATCTTAAGTAGCAATATCTTTTCATAGAGAGTAAATGAGTCCAGAATTTAGAATAGAATTCTTAGCTAGAGCTATAAATTTTGTCATTTTCAGTGAACAGTTAAAATAATGAACATGACACAGTCACAGCCCTCACAATGCTTAAAGTCAAGTGGGGAAGCTTCTATAGTAATTCATTTACTCCTTTGAACATCCCAGATCATTCTTTCCTTTCTCTATTCAGCCCTTAAATGTTGACAATCCCCCAGGGTTCCTTTCTTGGTTCTTCTCACATTCATCTCAGCATTGCCATATTTATGTTACCTATTCACTGATGACAAAAGTTATAGCTCTAAGAATTCTATCCTGAATCCTGGACCCATTTAATCTCTATGAAAAGATATTGCTACTTGGATTATCTCGCTATCTTCATAGTGTCCTTTGATACACCAAAGGTCTTAATTTTGATGAAGTCCAATTTATCTATTCTTCTTCTGTTTCTTTGTGCATTTAGTGTCATATTAAAGAAACCACTGCCTAATCTAAGAGCATTAATACTTGTACCTACATTATTTCTAACTTTTATAGTTTCGACCCTTATTCTTAGGTCTTTAATCCAATTAAACCATAATTCTTGAAAACTAAGAATTTCAATTGTAGAATCTAAGGGCTTAAGAATAAAAAGAGCTTTCTAAATTCTAAAATCATGGCTTTCAATATCACAAAACAAAGTGTGGAGAAGAGACATGACTGCTGTCTGACCCTTGATCTGGACTGGGCCAGAACAGACACTGCTTCCCATAAATCCCCTCAGAGATTGATTGACCCTTTCTCTATTCCCAAAGTATACTGAAATAGGCCCTTGCCCATCTCCAAACAAGCATGTAAGGCATTTTTCCCTTGTCTGTGGTGGGTCATACCCCAATACCCTATCCAGCCTGCCCTGTTCTATATAACTCCACAGCACCTGCTACATTGGTGCAGAGGATATCCATGCCATTTTGTTCCCACCCAAAATGTGCCTCATATGTATGTTTCCTTTAATAAACTCTTGATATAATGATGAGTTGCCAAGCTCTTGCTTTGGTCTCTTGGAACAGGGAAATTTTACATAACACAAAGAAAATGTTGCTGACAGAGTTAATACTCTAAACTACAGCACAGAGAAAGTGGCAGGTAATAACATAAGTGCAATTCTCCAATAATTAAGAGGACATAAAAGACCTAGATGACGAATGTGGAGGGAAAGAGCAGTTAGAAAATAGCTTAGTTATAAGTTCACAGTTCTTAACACCTGTCCTGGGGCTGTCTTGGGGTGAGAAAAATCTCCAGTATGTTTGTGGGGAAGGACCCAGAACAGAAGATAATTAATTATGGATTAAAGGGGACTCAGTTCACATAGACCTGTTGACCAGAGGCCATGCATGGTTGTAGCAGAGACATCAGCCTCAGATGTTGCAGAGCAGATAGTGCCATTCAAGACTAAGCCTGTCAAGATGCAACTTAGCAATGGCCCAGGACAAAGGATAGCACAAGAATGAAATGTCCCCTTCAATGCCAGAAAAATTTAAAAGGCTTATCTACCAATACCTTCCACCACCACCCCCAAAAATGGGGGGGGAAGCTACATGGAAAAACTGAATATTTATACAAAGGACTGATAATTTACACAGTGCCTGAGTTAACCTAGAGTTAGCTAAGTTAACCCAGAAGCTACTGACTTTATCCTAAATTGGCAAGACTGTTTTCTACTACCCAGTAGATAAGAAGCTCCAGAGCTCAGAAACTTTTAGTTACAAAGATATAAAGTTACATTTTTGCATATTCAAATTTGTAGTTTATAAAATTTATTCCTGTTATCCTTCCAATTGGGTTTCCTGTAGCTCAAAATGTAAAATGTAAAGCCCTTGACTACACCATCTACCTCTCCAAAATCACAACATGCTGTTCTTTACCTGGACCTCAATAATCATACTGGTTTCTGTCCTTTCTTAAAATATGTCAAGATCTTTCCTAAATTAGGGCTTTCCATTTGTTGTTTCCTTTTCTTGCTCCCAAAACTCTTTATATAAGTTGCTCCAACTCATCCTTTATTTTCAATTTAAATGTTTCAATTTAAGAGGCCTTCTCTTAGCACCCTATTATTTCCTATCTAGCAATCTTCCCACCCTTACCTCACCAATAAAATGAAAACTCTATTCTTGTGTGCCTTGTTCACCAACTACTCCAGTGTCTGGCCAAAATAGTTATTCAATAAATAGGTCCTACATGAATGAGTGTGATAGACAAAATAAACTTTAAAATCTCTTGGTAAATCTAAGTATTAGAATTTTAAAAAATTAAAAGGAGATAACCACCATATCTCAATGTAGATAGCAAAGTCAAATAAAAGATCATTAAAAAGTTTATGTTTCTGTTGAAAGAACAATGCAATTATGGAGTTTTAGAAAGATAGTATATAAAATCATAGGGTGCCTTCTTCAGGCTAAAGCCCTTTAAAATAGAAACATGAAACATGAAATATATGAACAAACAAACCCAACAAAAAAAAACCATACAGTGCACAAGAATAAAATTTAGCCTATAAAAACCTTATTGAAAAACAAGAGACTGAATGTAAGTAAAATGCTCCACACTTCTTTAATAGTTAAAAAATAATGTAAGATATCATTTTTCCTCTTATAAATCTATAAATCTACTATAACTTCAAGTAGATTACAAAAGGGTATTTTAAGTTAATCACAATCAATATTAGACATACTTAAAAATATAACATAAGTTCCACTTTTCAAAAATGATAAGCTAGATTCAGCTAACTCTTTCTGTGAAAACTGTAAGTGAAATATAAAAAACAAATTCCTAAAAGTCACGAACAAATAACAAGACAGTAAGGAATGATCCAGTTAAAACTATAAGAGAAAGCCAGGCATCTAGAGCAAGTTAGCATTGGAGCTGCTTTTGATCTAAGGGCATTTGATCATGGGGGAAAATATAAATTTTTGTTTGATGGTATTATGGGGTATAGTAAACACAATTCAATGCATAGAATCCACATAAAATGATGGGTCTAAAAAGAGAGTATCCCCAGAATAACCTGAAACCCTAAAGGGCAACACTCTCAGGGTAATAGCCATCAAAAATAAATTAAAATCAAAAATAAATCAGTCCCTGTAGTCTTGTAACCAAGGTTTGCATCATTTGATGGTTCAGAGAATTGCAAATCTTGAATGAAGGTGGAGTTTTGCCTGACCCTATGCACCTGTAGAATGAGGCACAGAAAAAGTAGGAAAACACAAACAGAGGAGGTAAGAAACACAGAAGATAAAGTGAGGGGCGATAGAAAGGAGTAGGGACAGTATTTGAAGAAGCAAAAAAACCATGAAAATGTTCTAGAATGTATGAAAGATTCCCATCTCTAGGTCCAAATCAAAGAAAAACATACAACAGAGGTTATCAGTAAAGCCAATAAATTGGCCCTATGAAAAGACACACCATCTGGTGAGCTGCCTCACCTGATGTCCTACCATTTCTTCTCCTGCCTCTTCCTCCTTCTCTCACAGACACACATACATACACACTCCAGCCATAGTGAACTATGGTGCAGTTACCTAATACATACCATTTTAATCAGGTTTTTTTGGTTAAAAAAAAAAAGACATTTGGACTTTTTAAATGGGGGGGGGGCGTAATATTAAACATACACATAGATTAGAAATAAAATTTAAATTGAAAAGCCATCTTTCTGACCAAGTCATATCATAGGTTTCTGGCCAGCATTTAGACTGAGTATGGCTGGGTGCTTACCTGAAAGGCAATCATCTATAGCCTGAGGAATATGGAATTAAGGTCACAGTGTACCAAACATGACCACCTAAAAGGGTTGAGGGCAAGGCGGTGATCGTGATTATCATCAATAGTGCAGCTCCAGGAAATTTAGCAAAAAGCATGCTGGTCAACATGATGATTTGGCTGACATGACAATCAAAAATAAATATATAACCATAATCAAACTTAATTTCTTAGTGTTGATAAATGTGTCAGTGCTATGTAAGATGTTAACATTAGAGAAAGTTGGGTAAGGAAACTAACTTTTTACGGTATCTTTGCAATGCTTAAGTAAATCTAAAATTACCCCAAAAGAAAAGTTATTTCAAGATAAATTATAAGTAAAATTATTTCAAAATAAAAATCAATTTTAAAAAGTGGAAAAACAATATACCTAGTCATTGTTTTCTCAATTATTAGTACCTTAATTACATAATAGAGTGCTTTCATGACCTAGATATATGTTTAATGCATTATTTTTCATTTTTCAGACTTTTCAGGTCTTAGCCTTCTTTTTTAAATTTTAATTCATTTTTTTTGCTAGTTGTCACTGCTTGACTACTATAGAGAAAAATTAGAAAAAGTTAAATGCTCTATAATGAGAACCAATATGAAAGAATGGTGATATAGGATAGAAATAATATGAGTCTATAGAAATAGGTTAGAAATAAAATCTAAGTATCCCTTGCAGTCCATCTATTCTGAATATAGACAGCAAGAGTTGGGTCAGTGGGGAATACCTGTAGTTGAAAATACATAGTTTATTGTAAACTTATAGGGTAGTCTCACTTGGTTCTCTAAGGAAATGTCTTAAAAAATGGAAACCATAAAAGGCAAGGAACTGCAATTTCTTAGGGCCTGAGTTTTTTAGTTTTTTCCATTTAAACTTTTTCTGATTAATTTAAAACCAATTATAATTGCTTCTTTAATATGGTCTGGTTCACTTTTTAGGTGTTTATATTACATTATAAAAGAGGTAAGAAAGAATATAAAATTACAAAAGATAGTCAATGTCTATAATTCATTAGAATAGACATAAAAATATACTAAATAATTCCATTTTATATCCAACCTAGAAAGTACATAAGGTAAGAATAAGTAGCACTTGCTTTAATTTGAGCCTTTCATCATAAACTTCCCTTATTTTGAGGTCCTGAAACTTCTATCTCTTGTATTAGCACTTTCCCATTGACATATTATTGTTCACTGACACTTGAACCTTTTTTTAAAAAATAGCTGACCAGAATTTTCATTGTTGATGGCCATCAGATATCAAATTCTAGAATCTAAGATGTAATCTAACATGAAATCCCTTTGTGCTTCATTTGTTTTAGATGGTCCTCCAAGAATGTAATCATAAAGGTTCCACATTTGATGAGGAAATTGTGGAGGACAATAACTATGTACAGGATACCTTGAACACCCACTCCACATGTCCTCAAAACAGCCTTATCCCAAGTTGTGCTTCTCATAGTATATTACTATAATACAGAGTCACCAACAAAGCTGTTATTTCTGCCCTTAGCAAAAAGACAAGAATTACTCTTGATTTCAACATAAAGGCCAGATTAGTTTTCTTGTTAATTTAAGCCACTTGCCTATATGTTACACCAATGACAATATTCCCCATACATTGATAGGTTCCTGTTCTATCCTCTTGTCTGGAAACAAAGCAAACATCATAGATTGGAGTCACTCCCTTACAAATTGTCGATGGTAAAAGCTGTTCAAAAAACAGAGGCATGAGGTTAAAACTGTCATCACTATGTAAGCTCTCAAAAGGAACTAAACTCTAAACTTCTCAATGTAGAGAACATGAAACAAAATGATAGTTTTCAAAGGGAAATAGAACCTGTAGATTTCTCAATGCAGAGAACATCAAACCTTAAGCATAATTCCCAGTATCATCTTGAACAATATTTCACCCCTCTTAAACTCTGCTTATAGCCTAAGAAAATATATTATCACAATAGATAGCACAAAGCAGGTCAGTTATTTTCTGTGGCAAATATGGCAAACACTGTTGGTCGCCAACTTAGCAATTATTTCTTCTGCATTTTTTTTCTTTGCTGGCAGAATCTGCCTGTACTTCAGAAGCTAAAAGTGCCCAGAAGTCCTCTTTCTAAGCCTCCCTTACAGCCAGGGCATGGGCATTAACCTAATCCTAGCTACCAGGGTCTAAGAACGGAAGCTGGCAGGAAAGCCTTTGGAAAACCAATAAAGAAGTAAGTTGAGAGGAAACTGCTATTCTTCTACACAGTACTTAGCTGTGTCTGCATGTGACACCTGGAACTGCTATAACAATTTTACAACCATGAGGAAAAATATAACCAACATGAATAAAACACAGAGAAAAGCACTTGGGTTCCAGACAATATCACTGAGCCTTATATCAACAATAAAATAGTCTTGCCTCCAAACTTCTTGTTAGATAATAGCTATCTTAGTTAGTTTATGGCTTTAGTTCAAGTCATTTTTATTTGGATATTGTTTTTCGAGGGCCAAAGCATCTTATCTGTTATAGCTAGCAAATACTTGTTCACACCATGCTATTGAGATCAGAAAGTTAGACCACTGCTACTTAGCTGACTGCAGCCATTATCAATGTCTCTCCCTTGTTCCCTACTCTTTCATTCATGTTTTACTTTTCCACCTTTCACTAAGGAGCAAACTCAGTGTAAGTATACTCATATCTATGCTTCACAATAAAATCTGTTTCTTCTGCAACTCTTCAACAATGATCAATGGGAAGGTACTTTTTGCTTCTACAGTATATTTTTCAGTTATGTCTGCTTTTAACAGCATCACAGAAATCTCCAAATTTTTAGTTAACACTTTCTTACTATACAAACTCCAACCCCATACAGAAATCACAATTGATCTAAAACTTCCAAAGAAACTGAACTCTGGGTGGTAATCACACAAAAGAATATATAGATGTCAAATTATAATGTACACCTTAAAATTATATAATTGTATTAACCAATGTTACCCCAATAAACTTAAAACAATAAATAAAATAATAAATAAATAAATAAATAAATAAAACTTCCAAAGAGAAAATGCTAAAGATAAAACAAAGATTTGCTTTTACAGAGTGTTATCCACATTGATCAATAAATGGAACTAAATGATGAGGCATCCTGAATGATGATTAAATAAATATGCTTTCATTTTACACAAAAGAAAAAACTTCAATTAAAAATAAAAAGACAGAGACATGAGTAATATACACCTGGTTCAGAATCCTACCTTAGTACAGTTAATTTTTAAGAGACTTCACTTGTTTTTTGTATGTTATGCTTACAGAGATAAAGCTCCTACTATGATTTTTCATGTTTACTCACAAAATGGAAAGAACTCTTGAACAAATTAATAAAAACTTTGTTGAATATTATTCAGCAATGCAATAAAATGAAAACTTAACCAAACTAGGCAAGTACATATAACTTGCATTTGATTTATTAGGAAAACTTTTTTAAGAAGAAAAAACTACAAACCCTGAAAATTTCAGATTTTTAAAATATATTTTCCTTTATTGTTTTTTGCTTATTACAAAAAACATGCTTGCTAAAGTGAAAAAAATAAAAATTGCAAGTTTTTCTGAAATCATTTAGAAATACAAAAGTAAATATTAGAAAAAAATTTCCTGAAAACTATGGCACAAGGTTCCAAAAACAATCCATAATGAACAAAAATTATCAATACTTGAGAAAAAAAAAACAGAACTAGGCAACATTCATCTTCAACCAAATTGTTATTTAAGCCAAACTATTGCGATGATCAAATTGCTCTTAACCAAAGTATATGCTATTCTGTATTTTCAAACCATCATCTTATTTACCCTCAGGCTTTTGCATATGGTGTTACCTCAGTACAGGGTACTCTTTTTCTCCCCATGGTCATCTACTGATAAATAAAGTACTGACAAGCACTTATGAACTAAAATTTATTAAAATTAGTAACATGAGAACCTGTTTTTCTTTTAAATCAAGATTTTTAAGTTCCTTGTTTAAAAAGTTCTTGCTTAAAAAATTAAATATTTGATATCATTTGGGTTTTTTTTTAATATCTAGATTGGATAACAATTTTTGTCAAATATAAACTAAGCAACTTTATAAGAAAACAAAATTCTGATAACTATTAAATTCTTTCTTTGTTCAAATTCACTATTCATACTTAAGAAGGTAAACTAGTCCTGAGATGAAAGAGTTTGAAAACTGATGTTCTATGTAGTAACAGGTTACTCACTGTGGCACTGCTGTAACTTCAAGATACTGGAAACAACTTACATGTCCATCAAAGAGAGATTAGCAAAAATAATGCTGGCACATCCATACAATAAAATACTATGCAACAGAAGAAGAAAATGAGGAGCATTTTATTTGAAAATTCAAAGAACTCAGAATAACCAAACATTCTTGAAAAAAGCAGCAAGTTGGAGGACTCACACTGTCTGATTTCAAAACTTACTGCAAACCTACAGTTATCAAGACATTGTGGTACTAGAATAAGGACTGATATTTGAACACATGGAAAAGAATTAAAGAGTCCAGAAATAAATTCTTACGTTTAGGTCAACTGATTTTGTGAAGACAATGCAATGGGAAATAGCCTTTTGAACAAATGGTGCTAGAAGAAATGGATATCTACACCTAAAAGAATGAAACTGAACTGGTTACTACAAATACAAAATCAACTCAAAATAGATGAAAGACATGAATGTAAAAGCTACAACTATGAAACTCTTAGAAAAAAAGATTGGTATAAATCTTCATGACCTCTAATTATACAATGATTTCTTAGACATGACACCAAAAGCACAAACTACAAATGAAAACATTTATAAATTGGACTTTATCAAAATTTAAAAATTTTGTGTTGCAAAGGACACCATCAAAAAAATTAAAACCCATGCAACTGATAAGCATTTTATACCTGGAATATATAAAGAACTTTTATAGCTCAAAAATAAGAAGACAAATAATCCAATTTAAAAATGGGGAAAAAGATGCAAATTGACATTTCTCAAAAAGAGATATATGAATGACTAATGAACACATGAAAAACCAGTCGACATCATTAGCCCTTCAGGAACTGTAACTCAAAACCAAAATAAGCTAAGGCTTCACACCAGATAATAACAAGGCTTGAAGAGGATGTGGTAAAACTGGAACCCTCATACACTGCTGGTAAGACTCAAAATAGTGCTGCAGCTGCTATAGAAAACAGTTTGGCAGTTCCACAAAGGTTAAGCATAGAGTTACCATTTGACCCAACAATTCTACTCCTAGGTGTATACCCAAGAAAATTTAAAACATATGTCTAAACAAAAACTTGTACAATATTCATAATAGCACTATTGACAATAGTCAAAAAGTGGAAATAACCCAATGTTCATCAATGGTGAGTGGATTTAAAAAATGTGATATAGCCATACAGTAAATACTGTTCAGCCATAAAAAGAAATGAAATATTGATATATGCTATAACATAGATAAATTTTTAAATTATGCTAAGTGAAAGAAGCCAGTCACAGAGGACCACATATGGTATGATTCATGTCAATGAAATGTCCAGCATAGACAAATCTAAAGAAACAGAAGTAGACACCTTTTCAAATTAAATTATTTTTTAAATGACTACGTTGTTCATGTATTTATTTGTCTTTCTAAATACTAAAATTCTTCTGAAATATTTGTAAAAGCACTTGGAAGCATAAAAGCACACTAAGGATCAAGGAGAAAAGACCTGGAATTTTAAAACTAAGAAAAACTCATAATAACTAAATGCAACAACTACTTAAAATATTTCTTAGAATAGCAAAAACAGCATAACTTTGGAGTCAAATGCACAGGTCTGAATATTAGCCTGCTGTTAACCACCCAGGTGATCATCAGTTTACTTGGTCTATGTGAACCTCGGTCCCGCCTTCTGTTAAATCAGGAATTAGAATGCAACCTACTTTAGTGTGAAAAGAAATGTTCCAATTACTTACAAATTTGGAGGTGGGGGATAATTTCACTCTTTTTAAAATCTGTACCGCTTAAATTTTTTTACAACGAGTATATAATTTAAAAACATGTTTGTGGGGGTCAAGATGTAACTTGTATACAGTTAAATACAAATTAATATTCTCATGTTAACTACACACTAGATGAAAATATAAAGCATTTCAACATCCCAAAAGCCTCTCTTGTGTCTCTTCACTCAATATCCTCCGAAGGCAACCACTGTTTGTTTCTTTTTTACGATAGACTGCTTTTGTCTGTAAAATTTACATAAATGCTATTATATAGTTTGCAATCTTTTGTCCCATTTTTTTACATCATGTCTGCAAGACTCATCATGTTCTTAGACGAGACCATAGTTAGTTACTCTTCATTGTTTTGAAATATTCTACTGTTTAGATATCTATTCTGTTAATGGAAATCTAAATTCTTTCCAATTTCGGATTGTAATGAATAAAATTTCTAAGAACAAAAAAACATAATGAAGATCTTAAAAATAAAAACATCTACTTTATAGGGTTTTTGTGGAGCCATTTTGTAAGATATCTACACATAGGAGACTCACAATTAAATTAATTCCCTTAGTCCTTCCATTGCCTTTCCATCTTCTTGAATTCAGATGAACAAGCAAAGTTAAACATTTATTTTTCTGAAGGCAATGGTTATCAAGAAAGAGATAAATAAGGACAATAAAACTAAGCTTTTAAATCACTTTCTTCAAACCATACTAAAGAATGTCATCTGAAAAGAAAAAAATGTCCACGTGTTTACTAATTCTAATCACTTTATACTGAAACTTTAAGGTTTTGAGGGGGGTTTTTTGGCAATGTAAATTATAATACTATTAAGTGAAAAGGAAATTTGTTACCTTAATCTTTTGAACAAGACAAATTCAGGATTCAGTTGAGAATATTTTTCACTGAAAAACAAAATACAAATATAAATCATGACTATCATTTATCAGTTCCATCTTTTTTGCTCTGAGAACACACTGTGATAGATTAATGTAATTTAATTCTAGGTTGTCACATGCTTTGCAGAATGTGAAAATTAAGAACATTCTCTTCTATATTCCAATAGATGAATAAAGTGAATGTCAGGAATCAAAGTAGTTTTGCAGGTCAGAAAGGTGGCTTTTAATGCCACCAAAGTACACTGGTATTGCTAAAGCTAGTAATGTGGCCTTTGATAGCTCTCTTAAAGACTGAGAGACATTATAATGCAGACAGGAGACAAGAGAATCAGAATGTTGAGTCAGACTGTGTTCAGAAACTGCAGTATGCTGATCAGCTCTGCAGTCAGTCCATGAGGACACATGCAGAACAAAGAATTCTGCTGGAATCCCTAATAGGCCATTTGCCACACCTGTAAAGGGAAAACAGGAAAAAAAAAGTCTTTAGGTGGCTGCCCCACACTAAATAAAATCATTCATCTCCTATGGCTAAAACCATAGGGAACCTATGGAATAAAGGCTAGGAACTGCCAACAGGCTTTTCACACTACATATTCGTACCTTTTCATGCTACATACTCTTCCCCTTCCCTTTCCTCACTGTATGCCCATATCAAAGGAGATGGGTGAAAAAGTCTTGAAACTGTTACTCACAGGAACTAAGGAATGATATATAAACTGAATTCCCCAAACACTTAGGGTCCCTCTCACTGCCTTTACTCTGAGTCTCTTTCTCTGGGTCCCTCGTTGTCTTTTTCTCCATCCCTCTCACTGCATTTACTCTGCCTTTCTCTTAGTATTCTTTACTGTGTCTTGCTGTCCTCATCTCTCTTAGACTCTCTCTGCCTCTGAGAAAAGATCACACTCTGGCTGTGGAGTATTACCTTTTTCTAATAAGCTTTCTTTCTTATCTTAACATTGGCATATGTGTTAAATTCTACCCAATCCACCACAGGACGGTCTTTCTTCTCTCAGTGCAGGGCTTGGTCTCTTGGGGAAATTTGCCCTGTCCTGCACCAATTAGACTTTTTCTTCTCTCTCTCTCTCTCTCTCTCTCTCTCTCTCTCTCTCTCTCTCTCTCTCTCTCTCTCTCTCTTCCTTCCCTTCCTTCCTTTCCTTCCCTTTCCTTCCTTCCTTCCTTCCTTCCTTCCTTCCTTCCTTCCTTCCTTCCTTCCTTCCTTCCTTCCTTGCTACATTATACAAAACAAGCATCAAACTTAGCCATAGAAGTGTACACCGTCAGAATTTTTCAAGTATGCATAAGTACATAACTAAACCCTCAAGTACATTAAAGTTTACAAATCCTATTCTGAACCATTTAATATATACATTACTGAGAAAATTTCCTGGAGTATTAATGCATTTCTATAGAGCCTTTGTTTTTAGACTATTTTGAGAACATATTTCTGTCGACATAAGAAACGACCAAACCTGTAGAGACTATAAATTTGAGCCCAAACTGAGGACAAAGAAGGGAGGGAGAGCTGCCAGGAAGGGAGAGCTCAAATGCTTCTGAGAATAAGTTTTGCTGTTTCTTTTACTCACTTGGAATTAAAGAAGGAAGAAAGATTACAGAAGGGTGGGAGAAAGCAGGGCAAGGATTGGATTACAGGATAGTTAAGATTATATGCTCTCTTGATGGCAGTCACACTTCAGGAGGGAGTCTGAAAGAGGGCAGGTTAAAGGTGTGTTAACCTAGATACACAAAAACAAAGGGCAGAGCTTAAGGCAAAGATAAGCTTTTGACTAAAGAAGTTATAGGCCTGGAGTGTGACTACCTACCATCACCATCACCTGCCCAACTGTTAGAAACTTATGATTACAGAACCCCTTTTTCCTCCACACTATAAACGGGAAGCACGGTCAGTGAATTTGTCAGTGAATTTTAGAAAGCTACGACAGTGATGTTATCTCAACATCACTGAGTGGCTGAAAGGGACAAAATTAAAAACTTAAAGTGGTAAAAGCCAGTGGGTAAGGGATGCCCCACTCCCAGGCTTTCTCCCCTCCAGTTTCTGCAAGCCACTGACTGCATAAAACCAACTCCGGAAGACAATAAATTGCAAGGTCCTGGGTGCAAACACCAAGCCCTTAGCCAGCCTTCAAGCACAGCTACCCCGACTCTCCTCAGGACCGACAGGGGGTGGCAGCCCCACCCCCACGCCCCCGAGAGAGGTGGGATACCCATGATTCTCTTGCTCAGGCCCGCCGCCGAACTGCCCCGCGCAGTCCCCAGACCCGCCTCTCAACGACCCCGAGGCGGGCACGCCCCCTCCCTCGACAGTATGCCCTCCCCCAGAAAGCCCCACCACAAGCCCCCTCCCGAGGCTAGGCCAGGACCACGAACACACCTAAGACCCAGCCTCCGAGCAGATCCAGGCAGACCGCACGGGCCCTCGCCCCTCCCTGCGGCCCCGCGAGCATGCGCACCGGGCCCGCTCGCGCCTGCGCGTCCCCGCCGGCACGCGCCGCCGTCAGGGAGGCCGGGGCGAGGCCACGGCTGAGGAGGAGGCCGGACTCCCTCGGCGGCGCGCGCCCCCCGCCCTGCCTTTCACAGTCGAGGTTGGCCCGCGGCCCCAAAGTCCGTCCTCCGGCTTAGGCGGCGAACGCTGGAGGGGAGGGGACAAGTAGGAAGGCAGGAAGCTGCCGCTTAAAAGGACAGCTCGCGCCAGGCCCTTCTTCCCTCCCACCGTCCCCGAGCCTACACGGTCTCTTTTCCCTCGCAGCCTCCGCCCTGCCGCCATGTACCGCTGCCTGGGCGAAGCGCTGCTGCTGTCCCGAGCCGGGCCGGCCGCCCTGGGCTCGGCGGCGGCCGACTCGGCTGTGCTGCTGGGCCGGGCCCACGGGCAGCCCGCGGCCGCCCCGCAGAGGGGGCTCGCGCCGCCCTCCCGCCGACACTACAGTGAAGCGGCGGCCGACCATGAGGACGACCCCAACTTCTTCAAGATGGTGGAGGGCTTCTTCGACCGCGGCGCCAGCATTGTGGAGGACAAGCTGGTGGAAGATCTCAAGACCCGGGAGAGCGAGGAGCAGAAGCGGAACCGGGTGCGCGGCATCCTGCAGATCATCAAGCCCTGCAACCATGTGCTGAGCCTGTCCTTCCCCATCCGGCGCGACGACGGCTCTTGGGAGGTCATCGAGGGCTACCGAGCCCAGCACAGCCAGCACCGCACGCCCTGCAAAGGAGGTGAGCGCCGACCCAAACCCTGCGCGTCCTTCCCCGCGGCCCTGCCTGCCTGCCTGCCTGCCTGCCCGCCCGGGTGCCACTGCTCGGCCCGATCCTGGCGGGCACTGGCCCCTCCTCCACATCCCTTCCAGCTCTCCCTCCCCCCGGATGTGTCAGGCTCGGTTGAATAGTGGTTTTTCCGCCTTAACCACGGAGTTGGTCCTGTCTCCCTCCCCGCTGAGGCATCCTCCAGCCTATGTTGATACTGTGCAGAGTAAACACTGCACCGCTTTTTTGCTCCCAGTATGCGTGACACAGGGTGGATCCTGACAAAATTCACGTCTGGGAAAGGGAATGACCAGCGCATCAGATTGTGCCTCTTGAGAGTTTTTGTGGGCTTCTATGACTCAGCCGAATTCCAACTATGAAAAAATTATTTTCTGATTTTTCCACTCTTTTTTTATATCATTGACAGATGATACAGGAACATACAAAATGAATTGCCTTCTGGGTTTGAAATCTAGACAGTTTTATTAACCAAATAAATTTACTAATTACACGTTGGTCTTTTAAATATTTTTTTACTCTTACAGCACCTGTTATGTACAAAATTATAATACGTGAGCAGTGTAACATTTCTGACAATTGAACACCCGGCATCCTTGCAGTAAATCTAAAGAGTGTAGACTGCTGGGTGGCCCTTTCAGCCAATGGAATGAAACAGCCCTGGGGGTGTGTACCATTCCTAGCTAACACCAGATTTGTGCTTGGGGGAAAACAAAAGTACGGGAAGAAAGGAGTTGAATCGGTTACAATTTGGTAACCAAGTTTTCCTGTACTTAGTTTAAAATTCTTTAATGTCTGTCGATTTGGCTTCTGCAGTCAGATTGCTTTCTTGGAGCAAATAAAAGCTTTTTTTGTTTTCCATTACCCCCCGCCCCCGCACCCCATAATCGCACAGTACACCTTTAAAGGTGCTTAAAAGTAACCTAAAATAGAAAGAGAGGTATAAAGTCTTGCTGGAGGCTGCCTGGAACTCCTAGGGCTGTGCATTTTGTCTTAATAAACCTGGTTATGTTCTATTATTATAGGGTTCTATTATACCAGCTGACTTCTAAGGATAATTTTTAGAAATCTATCAGAAACAACTGAGCTCTGCTGTCTTTCTCAGCCACGGTACAAAGATTGCTTCAAGCTCCAAATTGTTTAATGATTTAATTGCTAAATTTGCATTGACCTCACCTACTTCTAGGACATGCCTTTAGAGCTTAATTATCTTCTAGCTCTTTCCTCTTCTAAAACCAACGTTTGAACCACTTTGACCTCTAATTTCCCTTTCCAGCTCCAAAATTATATAAAATGTACACAATTACTTTGCCTTCCTTCTTTCTACCACTCCTCTATTCTCTAAACCAAGAATGCAAGTCGAGAATCCCAAGAAAAGCAAACAAGGATGTTAGAGAAAGAAGCTAAGTTAGCAAATATTAAATTGCAATGAATCTTTAAAGTGGATGTTAAGTTCATATAACCGTTTTTTGGCAGTATCTTCCAGTCACTTAAAAGATACACAGCTAAACCAGTATATGTTTTTATTTTCTGCAGAATCTAATTTAGTCTGGAGATTCTTTATATTCTTATGTTCTTAAAATGCCAAGCCATCTCCTATCTTTATAAATCACAACTCCACAAACACTAAAATAACTAAAGTTTTCCATAGGTTAAGAGTCCTCTTCCTCTTGTTGCCACAGCAGTTTTAATACCAAAATGTTGAGCCTAGCAACAAAGTGCACAGCCATCCTGAAGCACTTTTTATCATAGACTTGCTTGTACTAGAGTGTAAGATAAATTCTCTGTTCGATTATCCCATTTACAAGAAGACATGCTACCGAAAGTACTATTAACTCCCAGCGTAGAAACGTAGAGAAACTGAATTGAAACTAATAAATAGTAGCAAGCATTGCAAAATAATATGAAAAAATTAGCTTCTGTAAAGTGATTTATTCTCTTTAGGAATTTGAAAGATTGGAGAGAATAGAATTGGGAGGATTGTATAACTATGAAAGCCCTTAAAAACATTTTAATGTGCTTAAGATAATGAACTGTATAAATAAAAGATCAGCAAAAATGTGGATGCTGTAGATTTCCATGCTTTGGTGACACTCCAGGATCTTTCTACCCATTTTTCCACCATTGCCTGATTGCAGAGAATGTATATTCTAAAAGGAACTTACTTTTGGTGATTTTTTTCCTCCAGTTAAACATCTAAAGTTTGATTGTTTTGTTTTTGGTTTAAAAGAAAGTTGTGAACCTCCTTGGTTTCACTCTGGTCTTAGAAATACGGACTATATTAGGTAATTGAGGTTTTAAAAGATGCTTTAGGTAGTCCTTACACACTATACTAAGCCCTTCCCTCTTAAAGCATACCTTAAGCATACTTAACACACCTTTCTCTCCCCACCCTCACTCAACTGTCTTCTTTACCAACGTTCACTGCAAAAAAAGAAAGAAAAAAATCTTAGCTGCCCCTCTTTATCTATTTCCCAACCCTCAGCTTTCTGTATGTATCTGATCTTTGCTCAAGAGCTACCTTATACCTGAATTTTCTGAAATAAAATTCTCAAGGTTGAAGCAAAGCAGCAATTTAATTATAATTTAGAGGAAACAGGTTTTAAGACCTGGGGGTGGATGGTGTGTACTTTATTCCAAGTAAATATTTAATATTGTTTTTGTGCTTCTCTTTTCCCACATACCATATTTAAGTGAAGCCATTTAGATTTGCATCTACTAAGGATTTGCAAAAGAGTTTGCAGCAGGTTCTGAAGGGAGGTTTTAAGGGAGGCCTTAATATTTTCAGCAATATGAACATTGTAGGAATTTCCATTTTGAGAAGACTTTTCAAAGGTTCTTATTTATGCATTTGAAAACATCCATGATTGTTCCTGTTAACTTTCTCGGAGTAAATTATGTATTTAATTGGCTATGGTTCTGGCTGAGACCAGACTAACTTTTTAGAAGAAAGTTTATAATTTAAAAATCGTTCAAGGGGAAAGTACAGATTAATAATAGCAAATGACTACAAATAATGGGGATGGGGAGTGTTAACCCATAGACTTGATTTTAAGAGCAAAAATGCAAAAGAAACAGTGGGAGGTAGAAAGTCCTTTGTTCTTGTCTTTGAGCAACAGGATGCAAGGGTGGAGGGCAGGAGAAGCAGCAAAATCTTGGAAGACAATGCAGTATTAGTCCCCCTCATCCTCTGGGATATAATTGTGTGGTGAATGGAAGTACTTTGGGGAAGACTGCAGAAAATACTGATATTGCCTTCACTGAAAAAAATGTTTCTGACTTCTCTATGCTGAATTGATAACCATCAAAACTTGGATAATTTTGAATGAACTCACATTTTCTAATATTTTTTAAAGTACGAGTGTGGGTCTGCATCTACTACAAGATTTAAAATGTAGACTTTGTAGGTAAATTTAGGATTAACTCAATCTGAAAGTTCAGTTAGATAACAAGTAATTTGTGTGTCTTCTAGCCCTTGGCCCTGAAGTTTTCATAGTTATTGTTGTTGCTACGGTTGTTGTTTTTAATATATTTTAGTTCAATATGGAACTATTATAAAGGCCTTTTTATTTCAGAAAAAAAAAATGGGGATGGGGGAATGGAAGCTGTAAACACCTTCCCTTCAACCGCCAAATATGCTAAGAAAGGAGAAGCTAATAATGAAGACCTGTATCAGATTGTCATTCCATTGTGAATCCATCTAGCTAGTTTGCTTTCCCTGTAAAATCTTGTGCACAAAGGCAAACACTGCTAACTCATTATGCACTGTACACACTTTGGGAGAATTGGGGCATTAAAAGTTGGAGGACAAGCAGCAGTATTACACCACAATAAAATGGGCAGTGTTGGAATTTTAAGTACAAGAAATGAAAATTGAATATGAACTTTTTGACTTATAGTGGGAAGAAATTGGGTTTAGCACTGGGATTTTGAGGGGGGGTTCCAATTATGTTAAGGATATGGAAGGTTCTAGCAAGAACCAGTAAAGACTAAAAATAACTTGGATGTTGAAAATTTCCAAGCTAATAATCTCTGACCTGAGACTTCTAGTTTTGTTTTGTTTTTTCTATTTTGCATAACAATTAGGTTTTCATAACACAAATACTAAAAAGCTGCTAATACCATTTTAATGTAGCATATCAATTCATAAATGGCACATGATTGCTCTATACAACAAACCCCAATTAAAATAACATGATTCATATTTTCGATGAAAGTTACAAAATGAAAAGTGAAGCGGCTCTACCTCCAATTCTTCCCCACAAAATGATGAACGATCTTAAATCCAAAACTGTTATCTAAAACTGAGCTAATTATCCAGATTGATCAATATTTTCCCCTTTCCAGAGGCAGGAATTAATGCAGACTGAAGTTCTCACTATCAAGACTTTATTTGTGAAATATGTTGATAAAGGCAGGAAAGCTTTTATGGAGAGCAAGAAGACCACCTGGGAGAGGGCTGCTCTTACCTTTTTCATTACCTTTCAGAAAAGCATTGGTATCTGGGAGATTCTGCCTTCACAAAGCAAGGGATACCAATGATAGCTAACATTTATGGAGCTCTATGTGTACACCAGACGTTTTGCTAAGAGCTTTTCATGCATCATTGCTTTTATTTCTAATAACAACCTCATGAAATACACTGTTGTCCCCAAATTTCAAATGTGGATACCAAGGCTGAAGAATGTAGTCTCCTTTGGCAAGGTTACGTAGCTAGTAAGCAGTGGAGTTGGGGTTCAGACTCCAACTCATTTGACTTCAGCACCCACTTTCTTAATTATCATTGTCTGGGATTTACTCATGTAAAAAGTTACAATCGTGTACTGAGGTAAGCATTGATTGAGAACCAAGTCATGCCATTGACACAATGATTTCTAACACTAGTCATTAGAAATTCGTTAAAAGTATTAGAAGTCCTACTTTCTTCCCAGTAAGTAAATCCATATTCAAACAACTATGCATGTAAAACTCATTCATAGATGACATCTTTAGAGGCCCATTCTAATTAGTCACTGAAATTACATTTTAAAGAGAGTTTTCCAATGAAAGAGGTTTGAAAGCTTTGGTGTTAAATGTTTAATGTGTAGCAAGAACAACATGTTTCTCTACGAAAATGTTGCTACATGTATCTTTAAGGGTTTCAATGGGATAATTTCTAAATGGCTTTCTTCTGAGTGGTTCTTTCTCAAAAACTAAGAAAAGTCTGAGGAAATAAAGATGACCAATAGACATGAAAAGATGCTCAAGGTCACTAATCAGAGAAGTGAAAATTAAAAACTGAGATATCACCTCACACTTATCAGAAAGTCTATCTTCAATAAATCAAAGAACAGGTGTTGGGTAGGATGTGGAGAAAAGGGAACTCATACACTATTGGTGGGCTTGGAAATTGGTACAACCATTATGGAAAACAATCTGGAGGTTTCTCAAAAAATTAAAAATGGATATGCCTCTTGACCCAGCAATTGCACTTCTGTGTATTTATCTAAAGAAAACCAAAACAATAATCAATAAAGATCTATGCATCCCTATGTTCATGGCAGCACAATTTACAATAGCCAAGATAATGGAAGCAACCTAAATGCCCATCAACAGATGAATAGATAAAGAAGTTATGGTTCATATATACAATGGAATATTACTCAGCCATTAAAAAAAAAGAAATCCTACCATTCATTTGCAACGACATGGATGGACCTAGACGTTATTATGCTGAGTGAATTAAGACAGATAAATGCCACATAATTTCACTTCTATGTGGAGCCTAAGGAACAAAAAAAAAAAAAACAACATCAAAAACACTCAAATATAGAGGACAATCTGATGACGACCAGAGGGCAGAGGAGTTGGGGTTCTGGGAGAATAGGATGAAGGGTTAAAGAAGTACAAATTAGTTGATAGATGGTCATGGGGGTGGGGATCACAGTAAAGGAATGCAGTCTGCATTAATGTAATGGCTAGGCGGGCAGCCAGAGGAGAGAAAGAGCAATTAGAGGGATCATTTTATAAAATATTTAACTAACCAATGTACTGTATACTTGAAACTAATAAAATTAAAAAAAAAAAACCGCACAACATGAATGGCCTTACAGCTATATAGGATTTGAGTTCACTAAAAACAACATAGAAAAAAACAACAAAAGATTTTTCCTCAAATAAAATTCAAGGCTCTTCTGGTAAAAAAAAAAAAAAAAAAAAGTCTACCAAAAATTGCTATTATTCCTCTTCATTATTCTTGGAAAAACTCTGAGAAACTTAATTTTTATGAATTGCTTCTTGGCTAGAAGAAAATGTGAACATAAGACAAATGAAAATTATAGAAATCGTCAGTAATATTTCTTTCGCCGTTTATTACTCACAAATATGACAACATAGGTTTTTTAGAAAGCATTTTGTGCATATTGGGCCTTAGAATTTAAATGAACTCTTTTTAATCACTTTTACTAAGAGAAACAACAAAGGAATAATTAAGGGTAATAGTACACATATTGAGCCTTTACTGAATTAGGACTATGTTCATTACAAGCTATAGACTATATTCTAAATCAGGTATTTCCCTCCCTTGTAGACAAGAGGTTTTCATCTTTATGCGTGAAGAACGTTCCTTAGTTCATGGGGATTTCTGATAGTTAAAATGTTCACTGCATGTCTTTTAATTGCCTTCTCTGTGTCAGGTACTGTGTTCTGTGCTGGGAGACTATCCCTAAAAGAGTTCAAAGTAAACCCAAAGCTGATTTTTTAAAAAGGTTTTACATTGATTTCTCTAAAATAGAGCAGAATCCAAAATCTCTTCTGCACTACATCATTCTCTCTTTACTTTAAGCTCACAGTATTCTGTTTCTACATTTTCCTTTCCCAGAAGCTGTCAATAAGTGACAAGTTGAAAGCACACCAAACAATGTGTTGCTGCAAAAAGAGTTCAAAGAGGGTACCAGGAAGAGACAGTTGGAAGAAGGGAAAGCTGTATAGGAGAGTTGAATAGGGGGAAGGTCATTTAAGAGAGAAGTAGAGGAGGGGTGGCTTCAGCCCAGGTAGGAGGTGGAACTATGTGTGATGGGGTCATGGGGACAGACTGTGTGTTTGTAAATAGTGAGAAGTAAGATTGTGACATGACAAATATTTATTTGGCCTCCTGTGCCTCCCTCTCCCTTCTTACACAGAGCTAAAATCTTTGTAATTTCTGAGTAATAGGGGTGCTAGGTGCATCTTTTGTTTTACTGTTTGGTTTTGACTCCAGTTCCTGACACAGAGCTCATAAAACCCTTGTAATTTCCTGAGTTGTGGGGGTTGGTAGGAGCATCTTACACAGAGTTCCTAAATCTCTTGGAAGTTCCTAGGTGATAGGAACATCTTTTTGACATGAGAAAATTCTTTTTTTTTTTTTTTAATGGTGACATTGGTTAAGAAATCCAGTAAGTTTCAGCTGTGCACTTTAACAGTAAGGTGTGTGTGTGTGTGTGTGTGTGTGTGTGTGTGTGTGTGTGTGTAACCATGTATTCACCTCCCACAGTTAGATTTCTTTCTGTCACCACATATTTGATCCCCTTTACCCCGTCTACCTCCTGGCTCTCCCCGCTCCCTACCCTCTGGTAACCACTAGTCTATATAGTCCATGAGTCTCTGTTTGTTTGTCCTGTTCGTCCTGTTCATTTGTTGCTTTTAGCTTTATATCCTAAAATATAAATGATATCATGGGATTTTCAACTTTTTTTCTGTCTGGTTTATTTCACTTAGCATGATTATCTCGAGGTATGGACCTCAAGACAACTCCTGATTGGCTTCTAGATAGCTTCAAGATGGTGTTTAGCCATCCAAAAGACAAAGCCACAATTAGAGGCTTGGAACTTTCAACCCTGCCCCCATCCTCCAGGAAGGGGAGATATACACAAGTGAGTTAATAATCATGCCTATGTGAAAGAGCCTCCTAAAAATGCCTAAGCTACTGGGTTTGGAGAGCTTCCCAGTATGCATTCGTGTACCAGGAGAACGATGTGTCCCAGCTCCTCAGAGACAGACCCTCCCGCACTCAGGACCCTTATAATAAACTATTAAACATAAGTAGTGTTTCCCTGACTTCTGTGAACCATTATAGCAAATTTTCAAACCTGAGGAGAGGGCTGTGAGAGCCTCTAGTTTATAGCCAAGTTGGACAGAAGTGTGAGCACCACATACTTGTGACAGAAATGGAGAGAAGTTTTGTGGGACAGAGCCCCATGGGGTCTTCACTAACTTTGGATAGTCAGTGTCAGAATTTAATTAAATTGCAGGACACCCAGTTGGTGTTCATAGAGAACCGGAGAATTGTTTGGTGTGGAAAACCCACAGATTTAGAATCAGAAATGTATGAGCAGAAACAGTTCTCCTTTGAGGTTTGTTAATGGATAATGATAAGCCTAGGAGGGCACAGAAAACTGTGCAGCGGTGGAACTGAAAATTAAGTGATAGATGATAGCAGAGGAAATGAAAAGTAAAAAACAGATAAAACATTTTGAAAAAAGGATAGTATTACTGAACAGGTAGAATATATGGAATGAAGAGCCACAAGATAACTCAAATTTCTAGCCTAAGACACTGGTAGGGGAAAAAAAAGTATCAGGGACAGAAAGGTGTTTTTAGGAAAGAGAAATGGATTTGAAAATAAGGGAAATGTGGTTTAAAATGATCTTAGGAAAATTTAAATTATAGACATATACATTCACAATCTTACCTTTGCAAAGCACAGTCTCTACTTGTGGTGCCTATCCATATCTTGTCTCCTGTCTCCCTATAATTCTTCTCTTCCTCTCTTAAGATCCATCTCAAATACCACCTGGACTTGTAAATTATATGAAACTGGGTAGCTGAAATTTCAAGCCTTTACCCCCTTTGAACTTTTTATAGCAAGTTACAGTTTATCTTAAGCTAAATGTCATCCAGCTTCATATTCATCAATTTTTAAAACCTGTTTGGTATAGTGAGACTAAGTTTGCTGCTAGAATCATCACAATAAGGAATCTTATTTAAAAATTGCCAAGATGCTCTTTTAAATGTGTATTCTTTCTTCTATTCATTGGGCAATAAGTTAAATACTTAAGCACAAAACAAAGCTATATGTTCTATAGATATGTATATATAAATGCAGGTAAATGATTTGGAAGGGTACATAAATACATTTCAGTTTCTAAAAACAGTCCAAGGAGGTTTGGACTCACAAATGATAATCAGAGGAGACTTTGGCTTTTTCTGTATTTAAATTTTGATGAAAACATACATGTTATATAATGTTAAATTTCTCAATAAAATGAAATATTTTTATTATCTTTTTCAAACATCAGTTAAACATTTGTTTTCCAGAAATTTTAAGTTTGTTTCTTCAAACTGCTTAAAATAAAGATTTTGATAATGAGTTAAAACACTTAAGTGTTTGTTTCCCAATCTTCTTAACATAGTACATGGTTACTGTCAAAAGGTATGATTTTGCTTAGCTCCTGTACTAAATGCTCCTTTCCAGTGCTGAATGAGTTTTTATCTGAGACATCTAATATTTTACATAATTGTTACTTGCCTGATAGGTTCTAGTTCCTCACTGTGTCTTTGCCTGTCCTCATTTTTAATTATGTTGTGCTATTCTATTGCGAGTTACAAAATTAAGTTAGTATTAAGTGAGAAAATAGATTCTACTGAATAAATGGCAAGAGTGTTCCTGCATGAATTTTAGGAGTTCTAAGACATTTTTTGCTTCCTTTGAGGGTTCTATGCTTATGGTAGAGTTCTTGATTACAGAATAAATAAATAGTCTCTGAAAAGTGAGAGAATACAGTTGGGAATTGGATTTCTGATGAATAAATCAAACCCTATTAAAAGATCTAGGTTCGGGTCATTTTAAAAACCATTTGAATTTCCATGAATGTGTTTAATGAGTCATCATTAGAAACAATGGTGACTTAGTTGCTAGGAGCTTTTTTTTTGTTTCTGTTTTTGAGTCAGCTAGCAAAAGGAAAAAAAAAACAAATTCAAGCTACTCAGTTGTGGTTTTCACTGACACTTTCAAGCTGGTGTGTTTTCTTCATCACCATAGCAACTTCGGCTAGTTTTTTGCTTTTGATTTTTATTTCTCCTATAAAAACTTAGTATACCCCAATTGTTAGACTCTTAGGATAGTAAGGAATATCTTTGTTAATTAAGAGGCAGAGAAATGCTTTGTGCTGTGTATAGTTTGCAGATGTCTGCATTTCATTAATGTTCTTTTGAAGCATCTGGATACCAGTTAGCTCAAAATAATGAAATAGTAAGTTAATTTATCTTGAATAAAAGGAATGATTTCAAAGTTCCCATTATAGTAAGTACTTAATTCTATCTCCAGCCCCTCCCCACAACTTTGCCGAGTTTGATAAATAATTAACATTTTCATAGGTGGTGTTTTTGGTTTCAATGAACTGAAAGCACAGATTACTCTGTCAGCCCATGAGAATGCAGTCCTTGATTCTGACTCATTTCTAATGATATGTCTTTTGGTCCATAGCTGTGTTATCACCCCATCACTTGCTAATTTAGCCAAGTTTTTTATTGAAAGTTCCTCCATTCTATGAATCTCTTATACCTGCCAGCACTATTGTTCAAAGACTTGGTTGATTTCTTCACGAACTATAATATGCTAGTGTCAACAGAAGCTAAGACTTTAGGATACCCTCCCAAAAAAAAAAAAAAACTAATTTGCTTCATTTCTAAAATAAAATTTTTGTTTCTTCTAGTTTCAGTCCATGTGCATCCATCCAATCCCCAATGATCCTGTTCACTTTTAGCCTTCTCTGCCACACTGCCCATGCCACCGTAAAAGAGGAAAGGCTTGGTTTTATAAAGAGTGAGAATACTCATACTGCCAATATGATCCTCCTTCATTTTGCTTCAAAACATTTAAAGGTTTTCTGGTTTTCCTGTGTGTGTGTGTGTGTGTGTGTGTGTGTGTGTGTTACTGATATTTGGCATTATTGAACAACTTTGTCTTCAAGTATTAAAATAGGCGTTCAAAAATGCTAGGTTTTCCCTTTCCTTGAGAACTTTGAAGTGTATATCACATGATTTTGTCCTTTGGTGCTCCAATTCTACTAATTTCTTCTAATCTACCTAATGTTCAAATTTAGTAGAGAGTATTCTCTTTTTGCAGTCATATTCTTAGTATCCGTTAGAATGTATTTAAGAATTTTCAGGTGACAGTATATTTTTAGTAATTATCTTTAGTTTCCAATCCCAGAAGAGGAAGAGCAGCTAGCTTTCTCTGGATGAGGTAACTCCTTTATTACTGAAGTTTGTTTTGTCTCAAGTATTGCAATGGAGTATTTTACTTATGAGAGTACTTTAAGATTTTCTGTTTTTCAGATTAATAATTTAAGTAACCCTATACTAATTTATCTGCCAACTTCCAGAAGTAAAAACATGTTGGTGATTAGTTAGAAAGTTAAAATGAAAATGTGTTTCTTCTTTAGCCCAGGCTATACTACCTTCATTTGTTTCTGGGTCCCTCTGGGCCCCCACCCTTATCTGCTCCAGCCCTTGTTCCCCTGACTTTCCTTATAGTTAGTTCCTCCCTGACTCCATTCATTAGTTCTTCATTGGTTCATAGCCTGCAGAAAATGCCTGTGGTGTAAGGTAATTTATGCAACTCCCGAGTCTTGGCTGGCTGTTGAGCTCTCTAAATGGGTGTGGCTAAGAAAGAAATTTTTGCTTTACAAACAGGAATTCCTGGGTTCTATCCAGTGGAAATATGGTTTTTTTTATACATGCAGTTTCTGACTCACTATCCTAGGACTTTTGCAGAAACTAGACATTTACATTGTTTTATAAACTGAACGGTCTGGATTCTGATTAGCATGTATGTCTTAAAATACCAGTTTTCTCCACTAACCAGTAGAGTGTTCCTATGAAAACTTTCCTAGGTCAAAATGATGTAAAGTGAAGAAGCAATTACCATTAGTTTGTATAGAAAATGTTTGAACATTCCCTAACCCCCCAAAAAATAACTTACCAAATCATACTAAATAACACAGAAAACCTAAAATAACCTAACATGTAAAAAAAACGCTCCTGCTGCTCAGGGTACAGCTCACTGCATAACAGACGCCAAACACTGGTTTTGATTTTTCATAAAAGTGGAATGGCGTAACTCAAAAAGCAGAGGATACCTGTAGTATAAGATTGCTATCTGATTTATGATTATTACTATTTCAAAACTTTTTTAGTTTCCCACTGAATGCATTACTTGTAAGTACTGGGTAAAGCAAAGTAACTTTTTCCTCCATGTTAGGAAACAGGGGAAATTAAAGTAGTGACTATTTCTATGAGTTCTTAAAAAGAAAATGAAAAACATGCCTTACCTGTAATAGGAGGAATACTGATTAATAGTAAACTATTTTACTATCCCCATGAATTTATCTTGAGAAGTAGTGAGATCAAGTTACATTAAGCTATTTGTTTAAATTCTTACTAGTTTAGATTTTTAAAAAATAAATTTATTTGCCACTAGTTTGTATTACTTTCAATAGCAGTCACAAGAGTTGAAATTGAAGTATTGGCCATTTGCAGACATTGTACCAGCAGCCTCACATGCATTGTCCCATGCAATTCTGACATGAAGCCTAAGAAAGCAATGTTAGCGCCTCCCCAAGTGAGCAAGCACAGACACCCATAGTAGATGCTACTGGGCCAGGGTCACTGGTTAGGAAGTACTGATTGGACACTGCATTGCACCCACGTCCCTGGCCTGGCATAGTTTTGCATTTTGTTTAAAGATATACATGCTTGGTCTTAATATTACTTAAAAATTTTATTTTTTCTATGGAGTACTTTTTAGGTTTTTACACTTTTGCTTTTTAGTACTTTTTAGTCCTTTCATATGTATAGACATTTTTGATGAATTGTGTAGAACTTCCATGTTTATGGAAAAGATTAATCTTAAGCACCAGGAATTAAAGCAGTAAACAAAACAAAGTCTGTCCTCATGGTGGAAAGCCAGACAATAAACAAGTATGTAAAAAAATTAGTGGTAAAACATTAAATAAGGTAGAAGGGACTATAGAAAGTGGGATGAGGAAAAGGTGCTATTTTAAATAGGGTCTTCAGGTATGGCAAGTTCAGCTTCAGAATTTGTTCTTTTGTGATCATATACACAATAGATAAAATTCTCTTAAAAGATATATTATGTATAGATAGATAAGTAGGGAAGTTCTCTCAAACTGCCAGTCTATTAGATGTTATATATGTCTAACTGAAAAACTTATTCCCATAATTCTTTAAGAGATGTCTGTGGGTCCCCCATTTTTTAATACTCTCAGTGAAAGTTGTACCAAACTTCATCCTGATACCCTTCATCACACAGAAACACACACAGTGTCAGGGAACCCCAAGCAGTGTGTAGTCAAGCAGCAGCCTCACTTAGGCCTCTTTTCCTAGAGTTATAAAACAATGGACCATAGGACTATAGAAGACCCAAGGTGGCTTAACCCTGTAAAACTTAAAAGGTTGATTGACCAAGACCCCTAAAACTAAAATGGTGGGCATGCCTACTTTCTGTGTCCCCTCTGCCAAACACATAATCACTTCTAAGTACAGGGACTTTAAGACTCGGTTGCCTATCTGCTTGGCCACCTATCCTTGCAGAAAAAGTGAAGAGAATTGTTCACCTTCTAGAAGGAGAGATGACTTTCTCAGCTTTTATCTCTTGGTTGAAAGAGGCTAGCAGTGGGTGATGAGAGTAATGGGAGGACCTCTGGATATACCTGTTTAAAGCCAAAACCTCTATTTAGATATCCGATATCCAAGTTGAATCTGTCAAATCCTGTTGACTGTACATTTGCCCATTCTATGTTATAAGAAAGCAAAACTCTTAAACTCTCTGCCACAAAATCACCCAAACCAAAAAGTAAAAGCAAACTAAAAAAATCTTCGCCAAGTTAGTTGCCCTTGTAAAAGTGTAAAAACCATTCGTTTGAAGGTGAAATCCTGGTTACTGTTACTCCCCATGGGGTTGTAAGTCCCTAAAGGACAAGACTAGTTCTTATTCCTCTCTAAATCCCCAGGAATTATGTTTGATGCTCACATATCTACCCCATATCTACAGAAAGCAAAAACTAGACTTCAATCCCAGTCTTTTTCTTTTAGCTCTCAGAATACTTAAAATCAAATTCAGTACTCATTCTGTAGCTCTTTCTAGGTGTTTATTTAGCTCCTTTTCCCTTTGAGCTTTCATTTTGACTTTTCATCATAAGCAACTTCAAGTGTTCTTGGAAATAACTAGGGTGTAAAATATAAAAAGTGTGAGGATATTCAATTTGTGGTATATTTAACCTGTCAGAAACATATTCTAAATACATCCCCTTCTTTCTGACCCCCCCCCCCATTTTTTTATTTAAACACCTCCAGGTATTCGTTACAGCACTGATGTGAGTGTAGATGAAGTAAAAGCTTTGGCTTCTCTGATGACATACAAGTGTGCAGTGGTTGGTAAGTAAGTGACCTTTGTTTCTACTCTGGGGAAATATGTTTACATACAAGATTATTTTTCAAAATTTAGAGAAATAGACTTTGTCAGAACTGATTTTTTTTTAAGTTGCACTGTTTAAGGCTTACATCGTTTTTCAATTTGTCTTAATTAAGATTTAGTGTTTTTAAATGAGGAACTTTTTATACCAACTAATTACATCTTTAAGCATAGATCTTTGTTTAAAGCCCCTTTCATACTCTGTAAATAAGACCAAATCATAGAAGGAAATTAAATATGCTGTTAACTTTTAGAAGTAGTAAAGTACACTGATTAAATATGCATTGTAACTTGCCTGGGCTTATCACATCTATTCACTAGAATTTTGAAGTACAATATTCTAGAAGAGGTCAGTATGGGTTTATTGCATGAATTTTCTGAAATTGAAGCTTAAAGCATCCCACATTTTTGTAATATTAACGTAGTGTTTTTGTCTTAATTTTGTTATCCTTTATATGGAATAACAACTTTCAGCCTTCTATTTCAGATGTGCCATTTGGAGGTGCCAAAGCTGGTGTTAAAATCAATCCCAAAAACTACACCGTAAGTATTAAAGTGGCATTTGTGCACATGGAGCATTTACAGAGGACTTGAAATTGGTAGACAGCTGTATATCTTGCATGCTAGTGAGATTAATGGTCTGTGTTTCCTTTTAAAACAAGTAAATAACTCATTGAGTGTTTGCCATATAAAAGGTCATCTGCTAAACATCAGTGTCCTTTTTCATTGTCTTACTTGGTCAAAAAGTAATTAATACCTTCATATTTTGGGGCACTTATCCATGATTATAAATTAGTATGATCTGAGATTTTATATCAGGATCTCAAGATTCCAGTGACAAATATCTTAAGTAATCTGGTAAATATCTTATTGTTTATGCTGTCAGTTCCAAGATAATTAAAGCTAGTTGTTCCTGTGTTTTATAGTCCCAAATTAATATCTGTATGCAAATATAAATATATATGATTTTATTCTTAGAAAAATTAACCATTTAAATGTAACTATACAATAGGGATTACTCATAGGGTCTTATATTAATAAAAAAGAGAACAGGAACTAGGATTTGAGTTCTACTACTCTGTTTGTATAACCTAATTTCTGATCTCTCATTTTCTTATCTTTAAAATGGAAATGCCTGCTTGAGTTCTGAGAAGAACAAGATATATGAAAATATCCTGTAAACAGAAAATATGATATAACTGTTATTGCCACATGTGGCTTTTCTGTCAAAAAAATTTTGATTAAAGTATGCAGTACATTGGTTAGACATAGTTCATAAAACGATCCCCCCAATTGCTCCCTCCCTCCCCTGGCCCTCCACCTAGCCAACATATTAATGCTAACTGCATTCCCTCTGCTGTGCTCCCCATCCCTGTGAACATCCCAACCACTACTAATTTGTACTTCTTTAACCCTTCACCCCATTCTCCCAGCACCCTCTGTCCCTATCTGATTTAAATACCTTCTAGGTCCATCAAGGCAGTATCTATTTCTATCTCCTTCTTTTTCGTCTGTGTGTTTTTTAATCTGAAATGAGTCTCTTGTAGGCAGCATGTAGAGGTCTTGTTTTCTTATCCATTCATTTACTCTATCTTTTGGTTGGGGCACCTAATTTTTTTCCATTTGAGGTACTTATTGATAAGAATGTAGTTGTTACAATTCTTTACTCCTGTTTTTGATACCTGTTCTTAAACAAACCTTTCCAACATTTCCTGTAATACTGGCTTAGTGTTGGGAAATTCCTTTAGCTTATTTTTGTCTGAGAAGCTCTTTATCTGCCCTTCAGCTCTAAAGGATAGCTTTGCTGGATGAAGTATTCTTGGTTGTAGATCCTGGGTCTTCATCCTGTAAAATATTTTGCGCCAAGCCCTCTGTCCTACATAGTTTCTTTTGAAAAATCAGCTTCCAGTATAGGTGTTCCCATAGAAGTAACTATTTTTCTCTTGCTACTTTTAAAATTCTTTCTTTGTATTTAACCTTTGGTATTTGGATTATGATGTGTGTTGATGTGGGCCTCTTTGGATCCCTGATTATAGGAATTCTCTGAGGTTCCTGGGGTTTTATGTCAATTTCCTTCACCAAGTTAAGGAAGTTTTCTATTATCATTCTTCAAACAGCTGTTCAACATCTTGATTTTCTTCAGGTATGCCGATCAGACGGATACTTGGAACTTTAATAGTGTCCCATATTCTCCTTAAATTATTGTTATGGTCTTGGCAGCTTTTCTCTTGCTGTTCTGATTGTATGTCCCATCCTCTAGATAAGGTATTTGATCCTTTTCTTTAAGATTCACCTTGTTTATTCCTTTGTTTATTCCATATAATAAACTCCTCATCTCAGATAATGTGTTCTTCATTTCAGACTGGTTCCCTTTTATAATTTCCATTTCCATTTTTATGTTTATCTCTTTGTTGAAGTTCTCGCTGAATTTATCTACACTTCCCAAAAGTTCATTGAGCGTCTTAATAACCAGTGTTTTGAACTCTGCATCTGTTAAATTACTTGATTCCATTATATCTGGATCTCTGTTCTATTCTCTCATATGACTTCTGCTTCTTTGTCTTCCCATTTTGGCTGCCTTTTTGTGGCTGTTTCTATGTACTAAGCAAAGCTTCTAAGTCTCCTGGTCCTTTTAGTATGGATTTGTGAAGTAGGTGTCCAGTGGCACAGTCCTGAGAGGGATTCAGCTGCAGGACAAATTTAGACCAAACCTGAGACCCTCTGGGGCCACCTGTTAAGATTCAGCAAGCAATCCACAGATGCTATGCTTATAGATACCTCAAAAGGCCATAACAGAGACCGAAGCCAGCTGCCTCCAGTATGAGTCTAGGTGTTGTTCAGGAAAGAACACTTGATTCGCTGATGATACTTCTGGATGTGGCTTGGGGGAGGCGAAGTTTCAGGAATCTTCTATTATCCAGTTTGATGACGCCACAGCTATGCTGTGTTCACACACTGGAAGTGGGGAGGGGAGGGCTCAACAGAGGAAAAATGGATACCACCAGCACTTCCGTACAGAACAAGTCTCATACCGACAACTCTGTCTCCCTGTAAGTCCGTGGTACCCCCTGCATGCAGCCTAATCGGCACTGGTGCTCAGAGCAAGCAGGCCCGTCACAACCCCTTTAAGAGGTGGCTGTACCTGCTGTGCCATTCAAGTGTCTCATTCAGCTGCTCAGTTGGGGCAGCCTTGCATCCTCTCACTGTCCTACCTTCTGCTGTTGCAGGGGGATTTCTTAGATTTCTCTCTAGTTGTATGGCTTGTTCATCTAGATCCCAGGCAGTTTTTCCTTGCAGCTGTTCCTTGTTTCCGTCCCATCTTTGATTTGGTCACCAGAGGGATGAACAGAGCCTCTACCATCTATGCCATTTTTTTCCCTGTCAAAATTTTTTTCATTGTTTTTGTTTTTATTTTTTTCTTTACAGGATAATGAATTGGAAAAGATCACAAGGAGATTCACCATTGAGCTGGCAAAAAAAGGCTTTATTGGTATGTGTTGCCTTGTTGATTTCCACATAGACTAGGAATGTGTTAAAAGTAATTGTATTAATTTGAACTCCTGCTTTTATCTATATGTGCATGGATAGAGTTGCCCTTTTTACTTTGAGAAACTGGATTCTGTGATAAATATACTGAAATATCTGGGCCTATTTATGACACATCTCTAATAGAAAATTTCAGGTTCCCAGGATACAGTGTAGACATAAAGACCAAGGGTATACTTAAAGGAACTAAATAATACCTGTATCATAAACATTTTTTAAAATATGTAAAAAGCATTTTTACCAAAATAATCCAGTTGTTCTGATAGCAGAGAAAAATCTGATGCCTTTTGGAATTGGAAGCTTAAGCAGGCCTGTTTAAGCTTCAAAGTAGTGGGCAGAGACGGAGAAGTTGAGAGCCTCACACTGATGACTCACTCGGCCATCACTGGTTGATTTTGAGGATTCCTGAGACTCTTAGTGTTTGTTTCTAGGAGCTTTTGCCAGACTAAATTTCTAAAGGTATCGACCTCTGTTTGATATTTTTGTATCATACTGATTATTTGTGTCTTATGTTCTCATGAGATATGAATATTTTTGTGATGTATAAATATCAGTTAATGTTTAATTTTCAAGCACTGAGTCTATATATTTCTTTTCTTATTCTAGAAGTATTCTAATTATTTAAAGAATGTTTGCCCTTTCAATATAGTTAAAACTAAAGAAGACTAAACAGAAAAGATCTGCTTTTTCTCTTTTCCTGCTCCATGTTTTTCTTCCCTAGTATTCTCCATACCATTAAGTTTTTATGAACTTATATCCTTATTTTGAAATATGTCCCCTTTTTAGAAAAAAAGGCATGTCATAAAGTAATATAGAAATAAATGTAAGAGACAGTAGAACTTTTACTAGATTTGGCCTATCTTACATAATTTCAGAGGCATTTGGATTTTTGGCATGCCTTCCCTTCCTCCACACCATTATGGATTTTGACCTAATTAATGAGTTAACTATCTTCTTAACAGGAATGCCTACTCATCTTGAGATTTGCAAATTGAAGTCATGTTCAGCCTATTGATAGCCTTCACAATTTTTTATGTCACATTTCCTCTGAGCTTAAATCTGAAATGTATATAATAGTTTTAAGTGGTTTCAGACTTTATTCAGTTATATTTGTTGTATATATCCAGAGTATATTCAGCTTAATTTTCTCTATATTGACAAGTACTTTATAGTTCCAGAAGTTAAAAATGATTTATTGTAACACTGAAAGCTTAAATACTAGCAATTTGATTATTTTTGCTTACATACAAAAGCCTCATTATAACCTACAATACAACTAAACCAGACCTCATTTATAAATCCTTTATCTTTTTTCATGCTTTTCTAAGGGAAGTTGGTCTGCAAAATACTTTTCTCCTGAGGTCTTTAATAAGATAAGATGAGCTAACAGAATAGGTTAAAAGGTGTTATTTTCTCTTCTGGGTTTTTTGTTTGTTTGTTTCTGTTTTGTTTTGTTTTGTTTTTTTAATTGTGAAAGGTCATTATTAATTCTATTGAATGAGTTTAGATATCACCTCTGTAAAACAGTTAAGTTTATAGCCCTTTACTTCGTAAACTTTATAAAAAGTTCTGTTGCAATAACCTGGTGTCTCCATTCTTTTCATTCCTCTATATCTGCATGCATCAAAATTGCCCTTTCAGCTCTACCCCTATGCTCATATTCTGTTAAAGCAGTTATTTCTTTTAGCCAGTTTTTCATCTTCTTTATATGCTTTTAGGAATCAAATAATGACAAGTTTAACTTTTCCAAGGGTAACTATGTGTTTTTAAAAGTATGGATTTCCAGACCTGTTCTCTGTAAGGTACATAAGAACCTATCTTTAATTCAGGAATTACTTGTCATCTGTACATCTCTATATGTTGATTTTGTATAGAGTAGAAAACTCACAAGCCTATAATAATAGCTTGTAATTTTGCTTTGGGTAAGGAGACCTTTATTACCTTAGTATACCTAGACTGATGTCTTTAAGAAGCAATTTATCATACATTTCTGACTTTAAAACTATGCACCTCAGACTTGGCAATTAACAATAGCTTTCTCCAACTGGAATTGTTACTTGAAGCAACAAGCTTATTTAACACTTGATACTGCCAAAAACAAGCATAGTACTTTCATAGATAGCTCTAGAAGGATTTAAGAGCAATTGATACTTATATCTTATGAGGAAAGAAATATGATTAAACAGATTTTTGCTAACTTCCAATTTAGGTGTGTCCCTCTAAAGAAATGGAAATTGTAAGCATATGGGAGCAGCAGAGCCCTTTGTCAGGGGATAAGGCTAGAATATGGCATTAATCCTTCTAAGTAGGAGAGTGTACAATGTGGGTTTGGGGTGGCTAGACTTCATGAGATTTATAAGATGCCTAAGAAAAGTCACTAGGACATAGGAGAGTTACAGATTGGGTGGTGGAAGAGGACCGGAGTATAAAAAGTGGACTTTGACCATTTCAGAGTTGTCTTATGACAGATCTATATCCATTACATCACAGCTTTTATGAAGAAGTATAGTCCCTCGTATTTAGGCCCCTGATATGTAGAAGAATATTAAAATGTGTCTTATTCTGCTGGTTAGAAAGTAAATATTAGAGAAAGAACTTGAGTACAGTCCTTAGAACTTTATTTTGGGGAGACTTAATAGTTTAACCATTGTTAAAATTGTGTTTTTCTTTTTATAAAGATAATGTTTGTATTATAGAATTGAAGCTATAGAAAGTTGTAAACAAGGCTAATATCCAAACGTGAATAAATTTGTGCTTATCTTTCCAAACTCTACACATGCACACGCGCGTGCGCACACACACACACGGAAATATGTGTATAGATATCATACATCAATATATAGAAAGGGAAAGAATTTTATGTAAGTAGGAACATCATATATACTTGCTGTATGAACCCTGCTTTTTTTCCACATGTCTGTTTTGGTGATGATTTCAATTCATTTACAAAGGTGTTAATCATCATTCATTCTTAATATTTTGAAAGAAGTATTTCTACACATTCCTGCCTTTACAGATTGGGGTGAGCATCATGTAACACATTTTATCTTAATTTCCCTGTGGCCTTCAGTAGTAGTGTTGCCATTGTTACCTGTTGCTGCTTTTGAGCAAACTTACTATCCGCAAACTAAGTTTCTGTAATCTAAGGAATTGAAAGCCAAGCTAAAACTTTATACTGATTAAGCTTCGAATAATAGGTCAAAGCAGCATTCTGCAATGGTAAAAGTATTATGGGACTTAACACAATTGCTTTACCAACGCATCTTTTTCCCCCTTTTCTACTTGCTAAGGAGGGCTTACACTCCCAGTAAGCATCATATTACTGTGCCCTCTCATACAGGTATACTCACTAACCACAACAATCCTCTTTATCAGGACAAAATGGCATTGTTATCTTTGATTGCAGTTTAAGGAACCTGAGGTCAAGAGAAGCTAAACTGATTTGCCTAAACTTGCGCATTCCGAAGTTCATTGAGTGGCTTATATCTACGCATGGCTAACTTATAGACATATATCAAATAAATGCCAGTGGGAGAAATTTCCATGTTAACATTGTGAGTGTATAAATTTGGTAGTGAAACATTTAGTAAGTATTTATATGACTTCCGTTAGTTACCTAAATGAAACGTAAAGTTTCCTAGCCGTGGTAGCTTTTTTTATAGAGAATTACAAGGATCTTTGTATTTGGTATGAGTTTATCTTAAAAATGTGTGTGATGCCCTTGTCCTGTTCCCCAGGTCCTGGCATCGATGTGCCTGCCCCAGACATGAGCACAGGCGAGCGGGAGATGTCCTGGATTGCTGACACTTATGCTAGCACCATAGGGCATTATGTGAGTACCCACCAAAAGGCCTGAGGACTTGATTTGCTACCTACAAGAAATAACAATTTGTATTACACGTGAAAGTAGTGAGTTCACTGGATTTTTCTCTTCCTCTTTAATCATATCTTGATTTGCATGTTATTTTACTTCTGTCTCTATTCTTAAATCATAAATGTAGTGAACACAAATTGAGCTTTTACTTACATGCCACCTTATCCTGGATACTGGGATGGGACCCTCAAAGAAGGTTCACCTACCAGGGCAGCACACTAGAAAGGAAATAAAGATGCATTCAATTCTGATTTTGCTCTTAAGAGCTTTCATTTAAAGAGGAATTAAGACACATAAGGAAATAAGGTATGGAGATAGTGTGATTACAAGGGTAGAGAGTTCCCTGGAAGAGGTATTTGGGCTAAACTTTGAAAAATGGGTAGAATCTGAACATGTGGAGATTTGGGGGATAGGTGGAGAAACAGTGAGCTCAGACCATCTGACAGTAAGGCATATTTAATATTTAGAAAGGTTATAGAAGAGTGAAGAGGTTAGTGAACTAAGACAATGATTATCAAGCCCTGGTAGTTTTGTTTTACCGCTGGTCAAAGGAAGCATTGGATCCTGACCCTTCCTCTTCAGGGGGAAGGACAGGCTAGATGCAGTGTTAGGCTGCACTGGAGCAAAGACATAACCTGCACACAGACAGGTGTCAGTGCCTGTCTTCACAGCTCAAAAGCCACAGGGGCTATGGGGAGAAGCATTGGCTCCTGGCAGAGATAGACTCAGCAGGACAGGATTGGCTGTATGGAATCAAGTAAAAGGACAGTGTTGAATCAGAGAGAACCAGAAAGACTTGAGTGTGGGGACTGAGCAGGAACAGTGCCACTAATAGAGGACACAAGAAAAATCAACTTTCTGTTCCTGAAAGGGATGGAACCCTGAAAAACATTTAAGGAGTAGGAAAAGGAAGTGAGTTGTAAAAGACAATCACTTAAAAAGATATATTTGGAGTATCTATGTAAAAACTAAGTGTAAGCAAGGTATCAATACAATTAGGATAAATACTAGGAGTTTGGGTACTATGAAAAGAATAATAGGACCCTAACCAAGTCTTTGGAGGCAAGATCAGAAAACACTTCATTGGAGATGTAATTTTCTGATCTGCTCTCTGAAGATGATTAGACATCAACTAGGGGAAGGGCAGGGTAAGTGTTAGAGGTGGAAGGAAGCACCTGGGTAAAGGTCCTGATTTGCAAAAAAGGTGAACTTGAGAGACTGAGGGAAGACCATGGTAGCCAGAGTAGAGAGCGAGATTATAGGGAGTTAGAGAGGCCAACAGAGGGTTGGACAAGATTATTGCCCTGTAGGTGACAGCAGGACTTCGGTCTTTGTTTTGAAAACAGGTAAGCTGAAGAAGCACTAATTGTGAGCAGGTGTGTGACATAGCTAAGTTTGTCAGCTTCACTCTGTGCAGCAGAGAGTGGGATTATTGTGGGCAGAAGCCTATACAGAGAGCAGAAAGAGAGGTGATCCCCTAACCCTGGAGAGAAATGGACAGATGGAAGAGTGATTTAGATGAAGAAAGTAGTCAGTTTTAAAATAATGAGAAGCACTGAGGGCTCCATGTTGTAGATGTTGAGGGAGGGTGGGATTTCTGAAGAGAGACCAATTCAGCTACTGGTTTATCCCTGGGAACTAGACTGCAGAGCACCTCAAAAGAAAGAGTAGAGCATGAAGAGTAGCCTCCATTTAAGAAAGAGAAGACAGCTTGAGAGATGGCTGTTGTCCAGAGAAAAGGAATTCTGTTGTTTGGCATATTGATTGACTTTAAGCCACAAGTTCATTGGTGTGATGTAAGAGAAATGTTGGGTGGTAGCAAAATCTTCCGAGGAAATAAAGGACTAGTGAATTTTTCTTTTAAGGGCCCTAAAAGAAAGATCAGCCTTGGAAAAGAGGAGGGATATTTCTTCCTCTAAGAAGGAGGAAAAGGCTGCTGCAGCCTCCAGTGGAGGAATTTTAGAGATCATTGTCTTTTCCTGAGGTGGTACAGTCTAGTGGGAAGCATGGGCAGACAGCCTGGATTCTAGAACTGGCTCCTTCATGTCTCAGTTTCCTCATATGTAAAAAGACAATGATAGTACTTAATGAGACCGTTATGAGGATTAAATGAATAAAAATATATTGCACGTAACAGTACCCAGCCCTTACTAAGCACAAAAAAATAAATATTTATAAATGCCACATCAGGTCAATTGCACAAATCCCCTGAAATAATACAGAAGAACACTATGAGACACTTCAAAGAATTTTGATTTTGACTGCCATTCCCAAAAAGAATGTTTTTCATGTCACCTTTTTATGTTAAATGAGCTTTGGGAATGGTCTCTTGTTCTGTTCTTTTTAAGTAAGACAAGAGTAAATAATAGTACAAAGTAGTAGTCAGTGTATTGTTATTCGTAGCTCATTCCCAATGGTGACAGCAAAAGAAAGTTTTGTGTGGCCCTGCCAACTAAGACCTTGGACTATACTGGTAAAAGACTTTTCCTTAAAATGATAGGAAAATTAGGACCTAAGATAAGGAAGCCATAGTTTTTGTTACTTATTTCCAGATGTGAACCTCAACCATGCAACTCCTTTTGTCTAGCACCACCTGTAAGAGCCAGTGTTGGAGGGGAAAGTGAGTTTTCCTCTCTGGGCTTCCAGAACAATTAGGTATGCTGGGGAGCTTGGCAGCTGGCACCACGCCTGACCTCAGACAGGACTTCTGTCAGCTCCAGCATTTGCATTTCCACTGTTTAAAAGCATTTGGCACCAGGTTTGCAATTCTGTATTCATAAGTGTTAATTATTCATGAAAGAAAACTGTGGGAAAACTACTAATTCTGTAAATCACTTGACTAGACTGCTTTTTTTACTTCTTTTTGTTGGTAATTATACAAGTAATACAATTCTAAGTTCTCTCTGTAAAAATATTTAAATAATACAGATAAAGACCAAGTCACTTTTTTTTTAACTCAGCGAGGACGTATATTGAGAGGTAGGGGATAAGGTGTGAAGTAAGGCACTTTATCTTGTTTTACATGGGTAGCAAATTTCCTTAACAAGTTCATTAAATAGTCCATACTTTAACCACTGATGTAAAATTTCTTCTTCATTTTATATTGATTTTCTATATATAACAGAACTGTCTGTAATTTTTCCGGTCTCGCTAATTATTATCTATTCTGCACTGATTGCTGCAGTTTATAGTATATTTGATGCCTTAGAAGAAAAACCCTCCTGAGCCCTTTCTTTTTTCTAATTATACTTGTTTCTGAACAAGAATATATGCACATCATCAGTTCAGAGTACGGAAAGGTAGTGGTGAAGACTGCTATCCTCCACTTCACTTCTCAAAGTTAACTGCTGATACCAGACGTACTCTACTCAAACATAGGTGTGGACCTCTGTGTCTTACCCACATGTACCTTTTTAAAAATTTTTTTTTTAGCCCAAATGAAACCATACTAAATACACCAAAGAAAATTGAATTTCCAGAAGTAGAATTTCTGGGGTAATGGGTATTTTTATTTGGGTAGATGTTCCACGTTGTTCTGACACCTAATTATTGTATTTTTTTCCCTTGAGTACTTTTGCTGACCCACTTTTTTAGGTGAACTTAAGTATTTTCTTTTAAAGTTCTTTTTAAAAGTTCCGTTTTTTTGAATTTTTAGGTTAGTTTGACAGAAGGCTATCTTTAAAACACCATAATGCCTCTTCCTGTCTTAAACTCTGTTTTGGTGACATGCTCAGGTGTTACAGTAGGTTTTTTAAGATACTTTAGGTTAGGATGTACCCTGACTTAGAGCTTAAATAGTTTTAAGCTGAATATATCTACTTTTGTGACATTGTTAATTGTAGTTACTTATGTTAAATTTCTAAACAACCTTGTTTCTCCCATTGGAAAATATAGTCTACTTTTACATATTTTCTAGGAACTAGGAACAGAAATCTGAAAAAGTGAGACATGATGAGCATATTTGAATTAAATGAGAATATGTTTTGAATTTAATCCATCATTATACTGGTTCATCATAGAAATTGTCCTTGACGTTTCATCTTTGAAGTTTTGTCTTTCTCTTGCAGGATATCAATGCTCATGCCTGTGTCACTGGTAAGCCCATCAGTCAGGGTGGAATCCATGGACGAATCTCTGCTACTGGCCGGGGAGTTTTTCATGGGATTGAAAACTTCATCAATGAAGCTTCTTACATGAGCATTTTAGGAATGACACCCGGGTTTGGAGATAAAACATTTGTTGTTCAGGTATAAAATTTTGTTTTCTTAAAGAATAACTGATATATATATATAAAGTAAGTTTTTAAGTTTTTTTAGATTTGTGATTTTAAAATTTTGATTCATTTGAATTGCTTAAGTTTTAAAATGGTATTACATGGTTTATTGTTTGAACTTTGGTATGATTCATTGGAGTAGAATCAATTTAAGTATCTCTCTGATACATACACTATCACCAACTTTTTTTAAACAATATTTAAATAGAAACTGTATCCAGAAGGTGAAATCTCTTAAACTATTGGAGGTGGGGTATACAGAACAGTTTACACATGATCCACATTTCAACTTTCAGAGAGAATTTGCCTGGTATTTGATTATTTTACTTAGAAGAATCTAAATGAAGTTGAAGTGCTACTTTAAAGTAGAATTCATATTCCTCACAATTTATGACTTACTTTTTTTAAGACTATAGGACATCTGGTCATCACAGACTGAGGACTTGTGTGGTATGGTTGACACAAGGCCATTTCTTTATGAACCAAGAAGGCTGCACCTAACTAAACTTCTTCAGGACTCACTATCACAGATAACAAAAGGGCTTAGATTCTACATTCTTAAACATAGAAATGTATTGTTGAAGAGAAGCCAGTTAGTCCATTTTTTCTTTTGGCAAAAGGATTTTGAGCATTCTAACAGAGTGTTAGATGTATTGGTCAGACTAATTCTTACCGTCCAACTAACTGTACAAGGAGTTTGATTTTTGTGTCATGCATAATTGTTTTTTATAGGGGTTTGGTAATGTGGGCCTACACTCTATGAGATATCTGCATCGCTTTGGTGCTAAATGTGTTGGTGTTGGTGAATCTGATGGGAGCATATGGAATCCAGATGGTATTGACCCAAAGGAACTGGAAGACTTCAAATTGGTATGTTAATCTAATATCTGAACAGTTTGACTACCCTGAATGTTGTAAAGCTGAAATAAGTCTTCTTGAAATCGATTTCCATTGCTTATTTTTTAAATGTAACTCAAAAAGCTTTAAAGATAACTGAGTCTTACTATCATTGGCACTAAACATAAGCATTTAAACTCTGGTATAGTAGTTAATTCTGATTTTAAATTAATTACAGCAACATGGATCAATCCTGGGCTTCCCTAAGGCAAAGGTTTATGAAGGGAGCATCTTAGAAGCCGACTGTGACATATTGATCCCTGCTGCCAGTGAGAAGCAGTTGACCAAGTCCAATGCACCCAAAATCAAAGCCAAGGTAAGAGCAGAATGGAGACTGACTTCAGCCTTATCAGTGTGGACAACATTGAGGGTCATAGAAAAGTGGTTGTTGGGTTTCTGTTTAACATCTCTATTGAGATATAATATACATTCGCCCAGATACAATTTAATGGTTTTTAGTATATTCACCAAGTTATATAACCATCACCATGGGTTTCCTCATAAACCTAACTTCCAGACAGTATTTATGGAAATTGAAGGGTGAAAAATAGCTTTATAGAGAGCAAAATAACTTTTATTAATTTGATTTAAACTGGAATTATGCCTGTCTCCACAATTCCCTACTCATATGCACATCTGTTGCCCTCAGTGGAGGGGATTTAATGGTGTTATTAGCATTTCTGTATGTTCCTGACCCTTTACAGATCATTGCTGAAGGTGCCAATGGACCAACAACTCCAGAAGCTGATAAGATTTTCCTGGAGAAGAACATTATGGTTATTCCAGTAAGTCATCCATGTTTGCCAGTTTTATATGTACTTGGAAATATAATTGTATTTTGTAAAGAATTGGGGAAAGGGGGGGGGGGATGTGAGTTTCCCAAGCTATAGTGAATTCATCTTTATTTTGCTTTTAAGAAAATTAAGTAGAAGCATGGTTAGTATAATAAGCCTATTCATTTTCACTTTGATTGACCTGAGCATCTTCTCTCAACTTCAGGCTCATTCTAGAGTATGTGTTTAGCCGTCTTAAGAACCTAGTTATATAAATGTATTTTGTGCTAAACTTACTATTCTAACTTAAACTTAGAAGATTTTCTATGATTCCTAACCTTACACATTTCAGATGTCCCTGTTGCTTTATGCAGAATGCTAATATGAGGAACATGTGTTAGGTTTTTCAGTGGTTAAGCATGGGGTCAATACCAAAAGGTTATTGGATATTGGAAGTTAGTGTGAACTTGGAATGTATTTTGAAGAACTCCCTTTGCTGAAAGCACTTAAAAAATTTCGTTTAACAAAAATATACTCCTCTTAGGCGGTGGGAGAGGGAATGCTATTCTTCTGGTGAGACACCCTATAGACAATCTAATCCAGCGGTTAGTGGACAATCAGTTTTACCTGAATTTTCTTTGGTGGAGACAAGGCTCTAACCAAAGTGGATCAAATGCTTAATCAGTAACCAAAACAATTTTTTTTTTTTTTTTTTTTTACAAATGGCAAAAACTTCAGATAGATTGGAAAGGGTGTTTGTTAAATTTAAATGTGAAATTCCTGATACTATCTAAGATATATTTGAGAAGTTTGATGTTTAATCTGCTTTGATATTAAAATTGAGCTCTTCTGTTTATTGGAAGCTTTTTATTAAGACCATTGTCTTCTCTCATTTCTTCCTGTCACTTTTTTATATAGGATCTGTATTTGAATGCTGGAGGAGTGACAGTATCTTACTTTGAGTGGCTGAAGAACCTAAATCATGTCAGCTATGGCCGTTTGACCTTCAAATATGAAAGAGATTCTAACTACCACTTGCTCAGTAAGTTCTGATGATCTTGTTCTCCAGAGATAATCTTTTGGTTCAGCTAGAAGGCTGGAAAAAGCTCACACTTAAGAGGACTAATTTTCTTTTCATAATCCTAAAGAATTTAAGTTACTGTCAGGACAGAAAACTATATTTTGTCTCATGAGCCTTGGACCTAAAATATACAGTTTCTTTATGAGTAATCTGTATTAGCTCTCTCAAATATAGTTATGTTCAAACGTTTGTTCTGTACTGTAATATTCCCAAAACATAATCTACAAGTTAGTAATAGAAAGAGTATCATTTTAAACCAGGAACTTCTAAAATATGCATCCATTTCTACCTCTGGTTGCTGTTAGTAAAGGCCTATTTAGTGTCAAGAATGTTTTCAGTCTTCTGATGAGAATAGTTTTTCTTTGACTAGAGTAGGCTTCACAGTTAACAGTAGAATTTTTATCAAGCTGAAATAAGACCAAGACCTCCAACTGAGCTTCTTTACTCAGCCCACTCAGAATCTGGGTGAAGTGATCCATCTATTTCCGTTCTTTTTCCCTCAGCAATTTCTTTTTTAAAGAGCCAAGGAAAAACCCTAGTATTGGGTGTTATGGAAACAGAGCAGTGACCTAAATTCTAATTTATATAGAATTTGGTCAAGTGCTTTATTCTTTTTTAACTGAGTTTTAAATGATTAACCTTTTCATGTCATTAGTGTTGAAAGTTTCTAAACCTCTTAGTTTTGGATAGTGGATATAGTTTGGGAAAACTTTTGGTGGTTCTACTTTATTTTTTTCTACTATCAATGTCTTAATCTTCATCTCGGCTTTTCAGTGTCTGTTCAAGAGAGTTTGGAAAGAAAATTTGGAAAGCACGGTGGAACTATTCCTATTGTGCCTACAGCAGAGTTCCAAGATAGGATATCGGTAAGTGTGCCTATGACAATGTGCATTTTATGCATGCTACCTGCTCTCTCTAGACTCAGGTCAAATAGATTGAGTTGACAAGTTATAATCAACCTGACAGTAATTATATGACTTATGTGTGCTTTTATACCTTCCTCCTCTCTTGTCTTTTCTAAAAATGGAGTGAGAGTTCTAGTTTAAAATAACTAATGGTTCTGCTTCTGGTACTTTTGTAATACAAATGACTTAACAAGTGATTCCAATATAATGGCGAATAATTATTATAGACTTTAACTTTTTTTTAAGCTCTAGAGAAATAAAAAGAATTGAAAAGTAAACATTAGATAGAACTGTGAAAAATTGGAAGTGCTATATGGATACAAAGAATAGAGTTCAACAGATTAGAAAAGGTATTTAACATCAATTAGCTTTTGACAGGGTATATTAATAGTACATACACATCACAAAGAGAATTTCACCAGCAAATGGCTAAAGACATCAAAAACAAAGTCAGAGGAAATAGGCTTAGAAAAAATGTTTAACACCTTGCTATTAAATATTAAATTAAAATAAGTTTTCTTTAATGTATTAAACTAGCAAAAACAATTAATAGATCTTATATCCAGCATGTCTACAGTGAAATAGTTTTACCCTTATTCTGATAGCAGTGCAGATAGTGCGGCTTTTTGGAGAAATTGAAGAGTTTTTGAAGTGTTCCTGCCCTTTGTCATAATAATGTTTCTTTTGGAAATTTATCCTAAGAAAATAATTCTAAAGGAAAGGAATGGCTTCATGCATGACGATGTCATTAGAACTGTATTTGCAATCAGTTTTTATAATTAGGTTTGATTTAACAGTTTGTGTGTGTGTGTGTGTGTGTGTGTGTGTGTGTGTGTGTAGAAAATGACTAAGTTATAATATATCTTCTTATGAACTATTCAGTCATGGAAAACAGGACTATATTGAAACATGGGAAAAGTTTAAGGGGTTTTGAAGAAGATACTTTTGCCACTCTGGGTACTAAATGGTTCTGCTAAATGAATTGTCCCCTTTCCTAGGGACATGTCTCTGTTAGTTCTGGTCCCTGTGTCTGAAATGCCCTGGCCCTCTCCCTGCTTAGGTATCACTGCATCTCTGTGTCTGTCCCTGAAAAGCCCCTCTGTCTGCCAGAATTGCATACATCCTTCCATCACAAGTAACAACAGTGCCTTGCTGCCCCTCTTATATGGGCCTCTTGCTCCTCCCCGTGGTCACCCAATGTTCCAGCACCTGACTGGCATATAGCAGTTACTCAGATTGAAACCTCAAGAGGGAATACAAAAAGAGGATAGCTTGGTAGTTAGGAAGACTGCTATGGATAACTTTCTCATCATACCCCTTATTAACACCTGAAACCTGACGAAATTCAAATCTCTGCCCCCTCCAGCCCTGCTGACTGTTCAGATCCTGACCACTGACCTCAAGTAGGCTCTCAGAGCTTCCCAGTAGTTAGCTACTTTTCCCTGTTTCATTTATTTTTTCATTCTCTTGGTTGATTATAGTATATTTTCTCCTCTCCCCTGCATTCCAGCTCATGGCCTAGTATTTATCCACAGAGAAAATTGAAGCAGTCAGAAAGCTTCCACATGTACCTAGTTCCTGGTATCTGTACCCTGTCTTCTGTCATCTCTCCTCTTGTTATAGAGTGCTTCCATCTAAGCCCAAGCCTTGTTCTGGGTGTTGGATGGCCTATTTTCAATTTCCCAAATGCGCTGCTCAAACAAATCTTTCCCTATCTCTTCTGCATCATCAATCCTCCTTCTGTTCAGTCATTTCTAACAATGTACCAAATGCTGTCTTAAAAACATACATCTTAATTCCATTTCCCTTTCCAGAAATTGTCATATTTATTTCCCTTAAAACAAACCTTCTTAAGTTCTTCTATATTCAGCCTACTTTTATGCCCATCACTCCACCAAAACTTTTGTTCTTGTCAAGGTAACCAGTGACATGAGTCTCACCAAATCCTGTTTCTCAGTCCTCATCTTCCTTCACCTGTCAGCAGCTGTTGTCACAGTAATCACTTCCCCATGAAATATTTTCATTGCTTTTTGCTCATTTTTGTCAGCTCTCCACTTGCTTAATATTAGAAGGCCTTCGTCTCTGAACCACTTCTCTGAATTCAAAAATTTGGTGATCTCACTTAGCCTAATGGTTTTAAGTCCAAGTATATGCTGTCTCTTCCCACTAGAATATATATTTTATGAGAACAGAGAATTTTCATTATTTTGTTTTTTGCTGTGTCCTCACTGCCTAGAAGTATACCTGGCATGTAATAGGTACTCAGTAAATGTTTGGTGGATGAATTAATTAAAGAAATAGTATTCCACCTGTAAAGCCAGTTCTTTTTCCTAACTTGGTAGAACAAAACAGAGTTTCATCCAAATGTTTCTTGCTTTATACAAATGTTATAGAAATATACCTTCTTAATTAAGTAGAGTATTAATTGGGTGAAGTTCAGCATAGATAACTTCTGGTGACCCACTTCTTAAGTTTTTATCTGGCATATCAGGATCTGTGTTTAATAACTACATATGTTATGTTAGGAGTTATGGTGATAGTTAATTATCCTAAAATTTTAGAAAGCATCTCAAAACATAAAACTGATGGAGAAATCTATTGTAAGAAATTAACTATTGAGAATCTATTGAGATAATTGGCATAGGAAAGAGATGAGCTTACTTGGTGGTCAAAGGCCCTGGATCATATCCCAGCTCTAAAATATGTAAATTTTTCCAACTTCTCTGGTCAACAATTTCTTCATCAGTAGAATTAGGGGGGGTTATTAGAACTGCTAACATTCATCCAGCTTTAAAAGTTGGTGACGCTGCTGTTGGGATTCTTATCGTAGAGCTACTATTGGATGTGGCCAGATGCCTTTCTGTGCCCTTTGTCATATCCCTACTCTGCTGGGAAATGCACTGTGAATGCACTGACATGAACAGTGTAACATGTTGCTCTTTTACAGTTGCATCTCAGATAGGTGATCGGTGCTGATCTCACTACTTGCCCTCATGTTTCTTGGTTCATACTTTTCTCTGTTCATTGTTTACCATGATCTTATTTCATGAGTATTTGTTTGCTGTCAAACATAATGAAAACTAAACTATTATTAAAACGCAACTACTTAACTAGGTATCAAGATATTGTACAGAAATTGTATATATCTTTACAATTTCTGTCTGGCTGTATATTGACTTAAGAATCCTTTGTGCTCACATAGGTGAAGCATGTGTTTGTATAGTTTTATTGAATTTATGTGTTTTTTTTTTTCCTAATAGGGGGCATCTGAGAAAGACATCGTGCACTCTGGCTTAGCTTACACAATGGAGCGCTCAGCCAGGGTATGTGTGCACATACTGTTTGTATTTCTGCTAGTGACATGAAGGGTAGCTCAGCTGTGTGTCATCTTAGCCACCAGATGGTGTGTACGCAAACACAGATTGTGATTGTGTATATGGCTATAAAAAACAGCAATTTATTTACATATTCCTCATTTGTGTTTAGCAAAACGCAGTCTTTTTCAGTCATAAATGATGAGCAATGTTTTTAGAGTCTTCAGTGTTTACTAGGCTTATGGAAATAAATAATAATACCAGGTTAGGAGGGAGTAATGTTTATAGTGGTTAGCTAAATATGAAGTAGTCAGCCAAACTAGATTGCTGATTAGTGTACCACACCATTCTAGCTACAGGAAGCTACTTCTCTATAGAATTTGGTATGTAAGTAAAAGATTTTTTGACCTTTAGATCCTTATGTCAACACCTTAAACAGTTTGAGTCCAGTTTTCCTAATTTCTTCTTGAGTGCAGATTCTATCCACTTGGCTTTAAGTTGAGATAGCACAAACAGATATTTAAAAGGAAGGTGGTGGTGTTAATTTTTTTATTGAGATATAATTGACATACCATAAATTCACCCTTTTAAAGTATACCATTTAGGATTCTCAAGTATATTCACACAGCTTTATAGCCATCACCACTAACTCTAGGACGTTTTTATCACCCCATTCTTAGGTCTTTTAAGTTATCACTAAGTATATCAAGTGGACTCACTCTAAACAACAGGAGGTCTAAAAGTCACAGAGACAGTTCAGAAGTTGCTAAAGAGCAACTTCTTACCACTCTAGACAGTGTTTTGTTTAATTCCAGAGAATTAATCTTTCCTAGCTAGAGGTTATTCTCTTGCCCAAGTCATTTTTCTTTGGCTGACCAAGTCCTGCACTGAAATGGTAACAGATAATTTGTACCAGGTCCATATATGACTTGTGTGTTCATGGCCTGAGTACTTGAATTGTGGTGGTCTTCACTGTTTTCTCCTTCATTTCAGCAAATCATGCGCACAGCCATGAAGTATAACCTGGGATTGGACCTGAGAACAGCTGCCTATGTCAACGCCATTGAGAAAGTCTTCAAGGTGTACCATGAAGCCGGTGTGACCTTCACATAGATGGATTATAGCTTCTTCACTACCCTCTTCACTTCTTCATCTATAGACCTATCAGAAGTTTACATGTAACCACAGAAATTTCTTTCTCTCATGACTTATTAGATAATGGACACCATTCTCAACAAGTCAATCTAAATCAGCCCCTTAAGAAAAAAGATATTAAGGTTAGGGGATCATGTACAAAGCTTGATGAGAATGAAAGTAAGTTGAAATTAACTGTGTCAGAAAGCCATTTGGGTATTTTGCCTTTAAATAAAAAGTCTGTTCTATCTGGCTGTGCCTTGCTCCATGGCTGCTCCCCAACAGAGCTGTAGCCCAGGAAAATGCCTGTTATCCAAGGGCAGTCAGTCGCTTGCTGCCTCAGCTCTAAACAAGTCTAAGATATGGTATAACTTTGACACATTTAAGCAGGTGTGTGGCATTTTCAGAAGATGGCAGGGTCCTCAGGTGAGTTACTGGTATTTTATTTCAGCAAAAGAACTCAATTTTACAGATTTCAAACTGTTTTCCTTTATGCATTCTATTCTTTTAGAATAAAAATAAGTATGTGCTGCCGTAATAAAATTGCCTTTAATTAGTTAATAAGCCCAACTTTGACTCAAGCAATGAATGCCTATAAACATAATGAATGAAAAAAGCTAGTATTTTTATAACAAAACAGTATCATTTATAGCTTATCAATAGTATATTGTCCCGCAAAACAAGCCTAATGAGAGTTATCTTCATACATATCATTCAATAGCAAATGACAGGTTATTTTTATTCGCACTGTCAGAATTTACTAACAGTGTATCACAGTCATGACCTATAGTCCAAAGAATACAGTAACTTCCTTATCACGTTAATTGACCTCTTTGGGAAAGCTGTTGTGTTGACTGATGGAACAATAATTCAAATAGAGTTGTCCCAGGGGGGAAAAGAAAAAAAAAAAAAAACACTTGGGCTCCCTCTTTGGAGTCTGGCTGGAGGCTCTGAGTGTTACTAGTGGCCCCAACTAGCCCTGATGTTGTGTCCTTTTTCAGAGGCTTTGCATTCTACACACAGCTTCATTCAACAGCGGCCTAAAGACAACCTGAGGTTGAGTGTTGTGTTTGGGAGTTATTTTGCCAGGGCCTTTTGAACAGTAGTGTCCCAATGAAGTGCTAGATTTTATTTATGTAAAAAAGCTTTTTTCTTTTTAACAATAATATCCTTTCAGAACTTTCTAACTACTTTGTAACTGCATGACTTTAACCTGGTGATAAAAGCAGTTATTAAAAGTCTACCTTTTCCAAAGTTTATGTTCCTTTTTTGTGTCTTTATATTTAATAGTGACTCTTACTACATGATAAAAATACAGTTGGGTTTCTGAAGTTTTTGAAACAATCACCAATATAACATTACTTTCCACTATATTGTGAGCTACCCAAGTCTTACTCTTGAATTCGTTTGTGTTTCATTTGTTGGACATTATCAATGGCTATTCTTAGAGAAGAGTTTCTAATGTTTAAAGCTAATGTACTGAAGTAGTTTTTTTAGTAGTGCCTTTTTTTAATGCAGGAAAATTTCATTGATTAGGGTTTTATTTTTAATCATTTGGCCACAGAATGTATCAATTTAAAAAGATAGATTACTAACTAGAGTCTGGAGAACTAGATTCTAGCCCTGATTCCACCAATTAGCTGCCAAATCTAAAGTATAATTTCCAGCTGCACTCTTGTCTTCATTCTACCTCCCCATGCTTCTGAGTATCACATCAGGCAGTAAACAAGAACCATGGACAGCCCTTCCTGAGCTTTTGGGGTCTACTTGCACTCCATGTGGAGCACTAAAATGTATTGGGAAAGTTATATAAAAACAAGTTCCAGAATATTTGGAACAGTTTTGGGTGGGGCAGTAGTTTTCACTCATATGAAAGCAAAACGATGTCTTAGTCTTGCTTTTAGCTAACATACTGGGAATACATATCGTGATTCTTTAAAGATTTGATAAAAATTGATATGTGTTATTGATACTAATATTGGAAAATTAACTAGCTACATAAAGACAACATAGCACTAGCATCACCTTTGGCTCCTGGAGCTTTCTTTGAGTTAGAAAATTCTGGTCAATAACTTTAACTTGTGTCCTCATGAACCCCTACACTAGAATGTGTTTTTACCTTGCTTGATGACAAGGTTGTGACAATCAAAAATGTATACAGATAGCCAAATGTCCCCTGAGGGGCAAAATTACCCCATATTGAGAATTAACTGGTGTAGACAGCAATTAGGCAAGAAGAATAAAGTTACCCGCTTGAAAAGGAAAAAGTAAAACAATATTTGCAGATGACATGATTATATGTAAAATCCCATAGAATAAATACGCATAACTAAAAAAATAACTACCAGAGCTAATGAATTAAGCAAAGTTGCAGGGTATAGGATCAATATACAGATACCAGTTGTTTTTCTATAAACCAATAATCTGTAAAGGAAATTAAGAAAGTTCTATTTACAGTAGCATCCAAAAGAATAAAACGTTCAGGAATAAATTTAAGACAGTGAAACACACCAAAACCCACAAAGCAATTTAAAAGAAAGATTACTTCAATAAATAAAAAGATTTTGTGTTTGTAGGTTGAAAACCTTAATACTGTTAAGATGGCATTACTCCTCAAAGCAATGTATAGATTCAAAATTGCTATCAAAATTCTAATGGCCTTTTTCGCAAAAAAATAGGAAATCTGATCCTAAAATTAATATAAAACTGTAAATGATCCCATATAACCAAAACAATGTTGAAAAAGAAAAAGTTGGAGGACTCACATTTTTCGTTTCAAAACAATACAAAGCTACCGTGATTAAAATAGTGTGGTACTGGCATACAAACATAAACCAATGAAATAAACTTGAGAGTCCAGATTATCTATGATCAATTGATTTTCACTCCTGGTGTCAACATGGTATTTCCTATGGCTGTCTTAACAAAAGTACCACAAATTGGATGGCTTAAAACATCAGCACTTTATTGTCCTACAGTTTTGGGGGATACTTGAGCTGTCAGAAGGGCCATGCTTTCTTCAAAACCTATAGGGGAGAATTTCTCAACTTTTCCTCTGGTGGCGGCTATCAATCTTTGGCATTCTTTGGCTTGCAGCTGCTTCACTCCCATCTCTGATTCTGACATTAGATAGCTGTCATCCTTCTGTGCGTCCATGTCTCATGGGGACATCAATCATACTGGATTAAGACCCACCCTACACCAGTTTGACCCCTTCTTAACTAGTTACATCTTCAGTGACCCTATATCCAAATAAGGTCACATTCTGAGATTCTGGAGGTTAAGACTTCAATATATCTTTTTGGGAGATACAATTCAATGCATAACACTATCCAGTAAGGAAAGAATAATCTTCAACAAAAGATGCTAAGATAACTAGATAATCCACAAAGGAATGAAGTTTGACCTCTCTCATATACAAAAATTAACTCAAAATGGATCAAAGGCCTAAATACTGGAAATAAAACTATTATCCTGTCTGATCTCAGAAGCTAAGCAGTGTCAGGCCTGGTTAGTACTTTGATGTGAGACCACCTAGGAAGACCAGGTGCTATAGCTGTAAAAAATAAGAGATTGTAAGCTGACAAGGTCCTTGCAATCTGTGAGGTCAACCAAGGGTTGCCTCACCTAAAAAAATGATAAAAATATAAATAAAACTATTAGAAGAAAATATAGGGGTAAATTTTATAGCCTCAGATTTGGTAATGGATTCTTAGATTTGACATTAAAGCAAATTTTTTTTTAATTATAAATTGGAATTCATTAAAATTAAAAGCTTTTGTTCAACAAAGAACGTTATTAAGAACATGAAAAGATAACCTACAGAATAAAAGAAAATACTCAAAAATCTTAAATGTGACAAGGGTTCAACGACCACTTAAAGAACTTTTAAAACTCAGTGACAAACACCTAATTAAAAATGGCAAAGCATTTGAATAGACATTTCGTCAAAGAATACAAAATAGATTTACAAATTTCACAACAAGCACATGAAAAGTTGATCAACAACATTGGTCAGTAATAAAATGCAAATCAGAACCATAGTGAGATATCATTTTACACCCACTAGAATGACTCTAATTTTAAAAGTTAGACTCCTCTCATTATCCTGCCAAATGTCTGGAAGAAGCAGAAGCAGCGAACTTGCTGTAACTCTTTCGATTTTTAATAGCCTGCGCTCGGGCATTGTGTGAAGCTACTTGTCAATGAATTTTCTGTGCTCCCTCCATTAGTCACAGATATGTGTGAACAATCAACCTGGAGAACCAGCTGAAGACTAGCTGAACAGAAGCCCTGTAACTAAGGATGGAGAAAAAAAGTCACGTGGAGACTGATTGGAGGGGTAGAGACACAGAATGGGCAGTTGAGAATAAGGAGGGATATCTCAGCTGCAGAGGTGTTCCCATTAAGGAGCAAGGGGTCCCAGTTCACACTGGGCTCCCCAGCTCAGAGCACCAGTGCCAGGAAAAGGAGACCCCACAACATTTGGCTCTGAAAATCAGCAGTGATACTTTCCTTCTGGATGAGAGAGAAGGTCATTGGAAAGCCAGTCATTCTCTTAAAGGGCCTATGCACAGACTCTCTCCCAAGCACTCACCCTGGGCTCCACTGGAGGGACAGTGACTGATGAGGCACTAGAGACATATAGGAAGAAAATGAGTTGTTTGGCTTTAGGGCAAAGACTGGAGGGACAGCCACCATTCTCCCTGTATTGAGCCCTACTCCTATGCAGCCTGCAGATGGGCACTATCTTTTTTATGTTGAGCATTCCCCCATTATAAAAAAATCTGAATATGCATAGGCCTGGTGAACTCTGCTTGCTCCACTCTGGTGACTCCCTAGGACCCAGCTCCACCAAACTCACTCACTGCCTGAGGCTCTTTCAGTGGTGGGCAGCCAGCCCCACCTCACACTGCAGACTTTCTTGGATATCTCTCAGGGATCTGCAGGCCACAGCCGGGCAGTGATTGGCCTCAATGGGCTCTGTTTTGCTGAGTGGTCCTAAGCTCAGCACTGGTGCCAAATCTGAATTTCTATTAATCTGATGAACACCACTCACCCTACCTTGATGACTCCCTGAGCTCCTACTTCACACAACTCACATTCTGCCTGAGGATCTTTCCGCAGCTGAGCCTTATGGGCAGCTGGCAGACAGCAGTAGGCCTCAGGGTACCCTGGGCATTTTGCTGAACTACCTCAGGCCCAGTACAGATAGCAGGTGGCCTCAGTTCCCAGTGTAGCCTCTCCCATGCACCTTTAGGTCCAGCACAGGCAACAATCAACAGAGGATCACTTTTTTGGCTCCTCCAGGTAGCCCCAGGCTGGTCATAATAAGTAGCAGCTGACCTAGGCCTGCACTGAAGCATCTCCCAAGAGGCCCCAAAACCAACACACCCAGTGGCTGGCTTCAGACCACAATAGAGCACTACCTGATTAGCCTCACAAGCAGCATACCCAAAGGGTGATATCAATAGCCACCAGAGCCCACTGGGGTCAGCTTCAAAACAGCAGCTCATATGCTGTGATCACAGCCAATACTCATAGCCAGTCAGCCTGAGGGCCAATCCCACCATTGATGTACCAATAGCAATCAAGACTAACTACAATAGGAAGGCACACACAACACACACAAGCGCCCAGTTAGGTGATGAAGGAGACTGTGACACTGGGCCCCACAGCACACCCACTACAATGCCACCCAGCCAAGACTAGGAGATTATGTATTAGGTTGATCTGCTACATTGGTTTGGAACATTTTCCAAATAAACACAGAGAGGCTGCCAAAATAGGAAGACAAAGAAACATGTCTTAAATGAAAGAACAGGACAAAACTCCAGAAAAAGAACTAAATGAAATAGAGGCAAGCAATCTAGCAGATGCAGAGTTTAAAACAGTGGTTATAAGTATGTTTAGTAAACTTAGTGATAAAAAACAATAAGTGTTGGCAAGCATGTGGAGAAAAGGGACCCCTGTGCACTACTGGTGGGATTGAAAATTAGTGCAGCCACTATAGAAAAGTTTGTAGAGTCCTCAAAAAATTAAAAGTAGAACTACTTTATGACACTTCTGGGTATCTATCTGAAGAAAATCAAAATACTAGTTCGTAAAGATCTGTACAACCCTGTGTGCATGGCAGCATTATACACAATAGCCTAGATATGGAAGCAACCTATGTGCCCATCAATAGACACTTAGATAAAGAAGTACAAATATACAGTGGACTATTATTACTCAGCTATGAAAAAAAAGAATAAAATCTTACCATTTGTGACAACTTGGATGGACCTAGAGGGTATTATGCTGAGTGAAATAATTAACACAGAGAAAGACAAATATCACATAATCTCACATTTCTAATCTAAAGAACAGAGTGAACAAACAAATAAAACAGAAACAGACTCGAATACTGAGAACAAACTGATGGTTGCCAAATGGGAGGGAGTTTAGGGGGCTGGGTGAAAAAGATGAAGGTATTAAAAAGTACAAATTAGTAGTTTTAAAATAGTCGCAGGACTGTAAAGAACAGCATAGAAAATATAGTCAATAATATTGCAATAACCATGTATAGTGTCACATGGGTACTAGACTAATTGGGGAGATCACTTTATAAATTATATAAATGTCTAACTAGTATGCAATACACCTGAAACTAATATAAAATAATACTGAAGGTCAATTGTAATTGAAAAATAAAAAATAAAAATAAAGAAATAAATTCAGTTTAGACCAAATTAAAAATAAATACACACACAATGAAAAATCTGAAAATATTTGTTGATGATGATGTGGAGAAATAGGAACCCTCATATATTGTTCCTGGGATTGTAAAATGATACAGCACTGTGGACAACAGTTTGGCAGTTCCTCAAAATGTTCAACTTAGAATTACCACATGACCCAGCAATTCCAACCCTAGGTATAAACACAGCAGAAATGTAAACCTATGTCCATATAGAAACTTGTACATGGATGTGTGTAGCAGCATTATTCACAATAACCAAAAGATAAATACAACTCAAAATGCCCATTAACAGATGAATTGATAAATAAATTGTGGTATATACATAAAATGGGATATTATTTAGCCACAAACAAAAAGGAAATACCAATATATGCTACACTTGAATGAACCTCAAAAACATACTAAGTGAAAGAAGCTAGACGTAAAAGCTCACATAACTGTATTATTCCTTTTATATGATATATCCAGAATAGGTAAATCCACAGAAACAGCGAGCAGATTAGTGATTGCCAGGGTATGGGGTAGTAGATGAGGAATGATTACCTTTTTTAAAAAAAATTAATTTATTTTTATTATAATGACATTGGTTAACAAATTCCAGTAAGTTTCAGGTGTATTGTGTTTACCGTCGATAGTTAGATTTCTTTCTGTCACCAAATATTTGACTCCTTTTACCACATCAACTTTCCTTCTACCCTCTGTTAACCACTAATCTATTGTACATGTCCGTAAGTATCTGTTTGTCCTGTTCGTTTGTTGCTTTTAGGTTTATATCTCACATGTAAAGTTTTCAACTTTTTCTATCTGGCTTATTTCACTTAGCATGATTATCTCAAGATCCATCCATGTTGTAGTAAATGGCAGTATTTCATATTTTCTTATGGCTGAGTAATGTTGCATTGTATATATATACCACAGCTTCTTTAGCCAATCATCTGTCTTAGAACACTTCACTTGCTTCCATGTCCTGGCCACCATGCATAATGCTACGAACATCTATGTGAAGATATCTTTTTGGAAAACTGGCTTTCTAGCTTACCCAGCACCATTTATTGAAGAGGTTTTCTTTTCTCTACTGTATGATTTTGGCTCTTTTGTCAAAGATTATTTGCCCATATAAAACATGGGTTTACTTCTAGACTCTAGATTCTGTTCCACTGGTCTGTGTTTCTATTTCGTTGTCAATACCATACCATTTTGATTACTGTTCACTTTGTAGTCTCATTTGAGATCTGGCAGAGTGTTGCCTCCAGCCTTGTTCTTTTTTCTCAGAATAGTTTTGGCAATTCAGGGTCTTTTGTGCTTCCATATGAATCTGATGGTTTTTTGTTCTATTTCTTTAAAAAATGCCGATGGGATTTTGATGGGGATTGCATTAAATCTATATAATGCTTTAGGTAATATGGTCATTTTAACTATGTTGATTCTTCCAATCTAAGAACATGGATATCTTTCCATTTCTTTGTATCTTCTTCGATTTCTTTTAACAGGGTCTTACAGTTTTTGTTATATAGGTCATTCACATATTTTTTAAGAGTTATTCCTAAGTTATTTATTCTTTTTGTTACAATTGCAAAAGGAATTTTTTTTATTTCTTTTTCTGACACTTCATTATTAGAGTATAGAAACGCTATGAATTTTTGAACATTGATTTTGTATCCAGAAACTTTCCTGTATTTGCTTATTGTTTCTAGTAGTGTTCTTGTGGAGTCTTTAGGGTTTTCTATATAGAGAATCGTGTCATATACTGAGTTTGACTTCTTCATTTTCTATTTGGATGCCTTTCATATCTTTCTCTTGTCTGAGTGTACTCACTAGGACCTCCAATGTTATATTGAATAACAGTGGCAATAGTGAACAGCCTTGTCTTGTTCCTGATCTTAGAGGAAAGGTTTTTTAGTTTTTCACTTATAAATGAGAGTTTGTCATATATGGCCTTTATTATGGCTGAGAGTTTGCCATATCCGGCCTTTATTATGTTAAAGTACTTTTCTTCTATACCTATTTTGTGAAGCGTTTTGATCTTAAGTGGATGCTGTATCTTGTTGAAGGCTTTTTCTGCATCTATTGATATGATCATATAATTCTCATTTTTTAATTTGTTAATGTGGTGTATCACATTAATTGATTTGCATATGTTGAATCATCCCTGTGCCCCTGGGATAAAGCCAACTTGATCGTGGTGTATAATCTTTTCAATATGTTGCTGTATTCAGTTCACTAGCATCTTATTTAGGATTTTTGCATCTGTGTTCATGAGAGATATTGGTCTGTAGTTTTTTGTGTGTGTGTTATCTTTACCAGGTTTTGGTATCAAGGTGATATTGGCCTCATAAAAGGAATTGGAAAGAATTGCCTCTTCTTCAATTTTTTTGGAAGAGTTTGATGAGAATGGGTATTAAATCTTCTTTGAATGTTTGGAAGTATTCACTGGTGAAGCCATCTGGTCCTGGACTTTTAGTAGGTTTTTTGATGAATGTTTCAATTTCCATACTGCTGATTGGTCTATTTAAATTTCTAGTTCTTCTTGATTCATCCTAGGAAGGTTGTATCTTTTTAAGTATTTGTCCATTTCTTTAGGTTATTAAATTTGGTATTATATACTTTTTCATAGTGTTCTTGTATGATCCTTTGTATTTCTGTGGTGTCTGTCATAATTTCTCCTCTTTCATCCTTGATTTTGTTTATGTGTGTCCTTTCTCTTTTTTCTTTATTGAGTCTAGCCAGGGGTTTGTCAATTTTATTAACCTTCTCAAAGAACCTGCTCTTTGCTGCATTTATCTTTTCTATTTTTTTTGTTTTGTTTTCAATTTCACTTAATTCTGCTCTAATTTTAATTATTTCTTGAGGAGTGATTACTTAATAGGTATGCAGTGTTTTTCTGAGGTGGTGACAAAGTTCTGAAACTAGAGAGAAGTGATGCTTGCACAACAATGTGGATACACTAAATATCACTGGATTGCACACTTTTAAAAGATTAACTGTATGTTATGTAAATTTCACCTCAATTAAAAAGAAAAAACAACAACAGCAAAGCAACTTAGAGTTGAACCTCAGGAACTACCCAGGGAGGCTAGTTCCAAAATGGCTAAATTTTATGAGAAAAAAAAGATGTGTACAACAATTTTATCTTGTGAGCTGAGTGGAGATGGGTTCTGTTCTAAGCCACCTACTCCTGGGAAGCCTATGGTAGAAGGGTGCTAGCACAGAGCAATGTCCTCTGGGAATTGCAGGAACCTGGGGATGTTAAGGCCTTTACAGTCCTGCAGCAGGTCATGAAGCTGGTGGGATAGGCCAAGGCCTGGGTCCTTCAGGTTTCCCCTGATGACAGCAGGGTCAACAGCATGGAGTATGATGCCATAGGTTAAGTGTACTGTGCAAATGTGAGGTGAAAATGCTGTGGTGTCTGGACATAGAAATTTTGGTTGACAGCCTTTTTTTTCCCCAGCACTTTTAATAGGTCATCTTATTATCTTCTGGCCTCTATGGTTTCTGGTGAGATGTCACCTGTTAAATTTATTAAAGCTCTCTTTTATGTGATGACTTGTTTTTTCCTTTCTGTTTCAGGATTCTCTCTTTGTCTTTGTATCTCAAAATTTTGATTAGAATTTACCTACGTGTGCCTCTATTTGAGTATAAGCTTCTTAGAAGTATAGATTAATGTTTGTCATCAAATTTGTTGTTGTCAGCCATTATTTATTTGAATAATCTTTCTGCCCCCCCCTTTCTTTTCTTCCTCTAGTACTCTAATTATGCATAAGGTAATTTTCTTGATAGTGACTTACAGATCTCTAAGTCTCTGTTTATATTTGTTTTGCTTTCTGGTCATCAAGTAGGATAATCTCATTTGACTTAATATTCATGGATTTTTTCATATACCTGCTCCAATCTTTTGTTGAGCCCCTCTAAAAAGTTTTTTTTATTTCAGTCGTACTTTTAACTCTAGAATTTCTGTTTTATTCTTTATTATAAGTTCTATCTTTTTATTTGTATTCTGTATTTGATATTGATCTCATATTTTCTTTAATTCTTTACATGTGCTTTCCTTTAGTTCTTTGAACATGCTTAAAATCATTTATTTAAAGTTTTTGTCCAGTTAATCCAATTTCTGGGCTTCTTTAGGCACAGTTTCTCTTTTTTACCCCTTTAAAGTGGGTCATAATTTCTTTTCTTGCACATCTTGTGATTTTTTTGGCCAAAAACAGTACTTGTTAAATAATATAATGTGCGAACTCTGGAAATCAGATTCCGTACTCTTCCCCCTGACCTGATTTATTGTTACTGCTGGTTAGTGACCTTTCTGAACTAATTCCATAGTCTGTTTTGTTGTTGTTGTTGTTGTGTGTAGCTACTGAAGTTCTGCTCAGCTTAGTGTTCAGCTAATGATTGGAGATTTCTTTAAGTACCTAGAACCAGTAAGCCTTCCATTTTTGCCAAGGGACTTTATGTACATGTTGTGCTTCACCTTCAACACTCAGTCAGGCAGTTCACATTTCCACCTAAGTTTTTAATTCCTGCTTGTACAGAGCCTCAAGATTAGTGAGGGATGAGAGCTTTGAGTCTTCTCAGGTCTTTACTGAGCATGTGCGCAATCCTACACATGTGCATGACCTTCTAGATTTCTAGGAATATGTTTGCATTTTCAAAGTATTTATGGACATTTTATTTCCCAGTTTTTCCTTTTAAGCTTTTTGGTTAGCCTATTGTTTGCCCACATTGTTACACGCCACCTCATGTAACCACCAACTTTAAAAACTGCCTAAATGTTTCATGACAAACAGCCCCAGGGCTTTTTGCACTAGATGAGCTCCTAGTCAGGCCAAATAAAGGCAGCCTCACAATGGAGTCTTCCAGTTAAGTCAAATAATGACAGTTCTCTGAGAATGAGGCTTTGAAAGAACTCCAGCCCTGTTCTGCTCTTTATAGTAACTAGTAGGCTGTTGATTTTCAGGGTTACAGTGGAACTGGAGAAGGGGAGTGCAAGGGGAGATGAGAATAGGACAAGTTAAGAACATGAGAAAGCTTTCTGTTCTTGACAAGATTTTGTTTGTTTGTTTGTTTTTAATTTATTTTACATAAATGTTCCGATTGCTGTAAGACTTTGGTTAATTTCCAGAGTTCTGAAAAAAGTTCATTCTGACTATTTTTACCAGTTTTCTCATTACTTTGAAGAGAATTTTTGGAGCTCCTTGCTGAACCGTTTTCTCTGATATCACTCTCTTTTGCTTTTTATAACACATTTAGAGTTTGTATGAGGTAGGTGCCATGCCTCTCACTGCACAACACACATGTTAAAAAGAAAATGAGAGGAGGAAGTACTTATTCCAGAACAGCACATTGCAAGGTGAATTTAAGGAAACATGGGCAGAACTTCTCCAACTCTGTGGTGAAGAGCTAGTGTTTTGGGGATTTTCTTTGCTTGTTTCTTACTTTAATTCCTTGTGTTCTGTGGTCCTACTTCATGTGACTATTTGTGTACAACTTGCAGTGCAAGTTAAACAACCTGAGCTGGCCTATACCCTGCAACAAGAATTGTCCACTGATCACATTCCTGGAGGGCCAGGCAATGTCTAAGATTTTCTAAATGTTCTCAGTTTCTTTACTTATCTTGTTGCCAGTGGTAACAAACCAGCAAACTTTGAGTAGCACTTAACTAGGAAACAATCTTGAATAAGCTAGTAGGTGCCCTCCACGACTACATTTTGAAATATATCTGTATTGATTTTCTCTTAAATTCCAGCGTCATGGAAATGTGTAATGTAGAAAATGAAGATTCCTCATATTCTCACAGACACAGAAATGAGCACTGTTAATGTTTGCTATATATACGCTACCAATTTTTTTCTATTTTTATGTAATTATGTTTTTGCTTTGCTTTGTAAAATTGAACTTATTGTACATGTATATTTTACATCTTATTGACTTATTTGACATGTACGTTTCCTCATTCTTCTTAACAGCCATGGAGTATTCCATAGTTTTATCTTATTGGTGGCCATCTAGGCACAGGCCCATTTTTTAAGCATAGGCATTATAATACATTAGAAATAATAGGTATCATCTCTATATTGTATCTCAAACCAAATAAGCAGAGCAAAACTTGCCATCTAAACAATATCTGATTAGCATTTTAAGGTGTTTCCAATTTCTTGCTGTTACAGACATGCCCTGATGAATCTATTTGCCCTTTGGGCATCTACATGTACCTGTGCACACCTGAAGATTAAAGTCTGGTAAGAGGAATCGCTGTCCAAAAAGGGCATTCCAGTTTACACTGCCACCAAAGTGCTCTCATCCTTTTAGAACTGAGTTTGGACTGGAGGAATTCAAAAGTTATCAGAAGCCAAACCAAAATATGAGGTCCAATATGACTAGACAGTGGCAGATATTCCAATCCAGGACATTGGATTCCTGGGCTATTCAGAAACTTATGAAGTCAATTCCAAAAGAAAACCAGAAATATGGTGAGCAACTAACTTGTTCTTTAAAACACCTTTTCTTCTAATTTCTGCTAATAACAAATAACTTTCATAAAGATAAACATATAATGCCATATCTTTAGAAATCATTTTCTTGTTTAAAATCCAAAATGTTAAGCTAAATATTACTTAAACGTATGTTTAACCTTTATTGTACTGACTTACTCATGGCAGGAAGGAGAGAAGATCAAACATTCTTGCCCACTACCACCAGTTAGGCCTAACACAAGTATCAGAGGGGAGGTCTGACAGTGGCTTCAATAGCCAATAAGCAGTGGACTCAGTGCCTCCTTGACCCGATTTTGTGACTGTCCAGCATAAATGTTTCCCAGAAACCTCTTTCAGAATATGGAGCATCTCAAGCTGTTTGAGCTTGTCCAGCCAACTTGTCAATCAGGTTTCTTCTGTTATCTTCTCTGAATCCTTAAGAGCATGTCAAGGAAAATCCAAAGAACATGTAAGCTGAATTATGGTCCTCCCTTGGGGTATCCTTGGAGCATTGAGGTATCTGAAAGCTATAGATAATCTCTGGGAAAATAATATTTAAGAAATGTAGCATAGATACTAATAATTCTTTAAGAGGTCTTTGCTGACAAGAGAAATCTTAATGTGAGAGCAGCACATCTGATTAATCAGGGGGATCTATCTGACCCCCAGCAATGACAATGTCAGCAAGTGACAAGGCATAGACAGTGTTTCCATCCAAATAAGAATAAATCCAGGGCTCAATGTACACATTTCACAGCTTTTTATTGAGATTCAGGAAGAGTTTGCCAGTGGCAGGCATGCTCACTGTCCCAATTTACCCAAGCCTTCCGCTGCATGGGTGACAGCATTTGTGACTGTATTGGTCACTGTCTCAGTGACTTCTTTCACCACTTGGTCCCCTGTTTGCTGGGCCTTCTTTAAGGCTTCGGCAATGGCTGTCAGGGAGAAAGAGGAATAATATTCAGGTGAGCAAAATAAACATTTCAAGCCATTCGCTGAGTAGTGTCACCGGGAGAGGCCTGTGGGATGTGACAGTCATACTGCATCATGCCCTGGAGGAGCCCCAGTGAGACGGAGTGCAGCAGAGCTCCTGGAGCAATGTGTTCAAATTCTCCTCAGTGACCTGCATTTCTTCAATTATGAGTAAGATTGAGCATTTGCTCATGGGCATATTGCCTACTCATTTTTCATTTTTCTGTGAATTGCCTGTTTGGTCATTAGGTCATTTGGTCATTTTTGTATTAGGTTATTATTACTGTCCTCAGTTTGTGATATTTCTTTTGGCTTAGGTTGTAGTTTGGTTTTTTTACTATGGAAAATTTGAAGGTTAATTTTGTCAGATCTACCTAATATTTCCTTTATGGCTGTTGGGTTTTCTGTCATAGTTAAAAGATCCTTCCGTCTCTGAAATTTTGCAAAAACTACTCTGTTTTCTTCTAACAATTTAGTAATTCCATGTATTTATATTTAACTCCTTGATCTATCTGGAGTCTGTTTTGTTGTAGGAATGAGGTGTATGTGTGCTGAATTATGTAAATACATATTTATATAAATATATTTTATATCTTAAACATTTTGTCCCATCATGCTGCCACATAGTCTTTTGTAATATTGTTTTTTTATCTGTCCTTTTGTTTTTTTTGTTTTGTTTTATTTTTTATTTGTGACGCTGTCTTTTTAAAAGTCCACAGAGAAGACTATCTAGTTGGATCTTGACTTAGCAAAGTTTGGTCTGTGGCCTCAGCATAGATAACTGCATACCAACTGAAAGGGTATACATCTGAGTCAGGGTTTGACCTGGTTAATCAAAGTACAGGTTTGCCTCCTTCGTTCCTTCCCCAGCCCTAGCATACCTTTCTCTCCAGCCTCCTTGGCATGTTCCACCACCTCCTTCACCACTCCTTCCACTGTATGAACTGAAAAGATGAGACAAGCCCAGGGTGAGAGTACAATGTAAACAAGCTTCTCTTTACGACAGGCCCAGACAGCTCTGGATATCCCGAGTAGGACTCTGGGATGCTTTCCTAGCCAGGACAAGCTGGCTCACAAGAAGGACCCCAGCTGGTTCCTTCAGAGGCTCAAGTGAGGCCTGGCTTCCAGGGGAAAAAGGCTGAGTGAGCCACATGAGAGCTCAGGGCCCTCCATGCCCCACAGCCTGGCGTGGCCTAGATGCTGATGATCAGGCCTTCCTGTCAGCTGGGAACCTGGTGCCAAGACTGAGCCTGTTTCCCAGGTCACCACACCTCCCAAGTGTGCTGCTATCCTGCCCCAAGTCAGATGACAGCTGCATCTGAATGCTGAATCCTGAAGCCTCCTCCAGCAAAACCAGTTCCCCAAAGCTGTCCTCGGATAGGAGGGGACTCTTCCCACCTAGGAGTTGTTTAAAGTTTGGTGGTAGTGTGCTAGAACCGGTAATGTCAGAAGAGCTGGTTCTGATTCTAGGAAAGACCTTTACTGCTTGGTTACTTCATCTGTGGAATGGGAATAATACAGAACTCAGAGAGCTAATGAAAGAGGAAAGAGGACGGTCAACACCAGTTACAGTTAACCAATGAAATACAGACATGTTTGCAGCCATTTCGAAAGAGGATAGCAAATTTACATGTCAGACAGGTGGAACCTAGATTAGCCTCCCTAAACACAGTTGCTAATGTCTGCATACAGAAAAAGGCTTCTGGGGACTTTGAAGACATTGCAGATGTTCTTTTTATAAACCCATGGGGCTGACTTTGAACAGAATCAGATTTGATGGTTTCTTAATAAATAAATCTTTGTAGTTTTAAAGTTATGATATAAATAAAATTACAACTTCCTTTTTCTGTATAGGATATTTGCAATAGGCTATTTGGATATAAAAGGGGTCCCAGGTTCCAGAGGGAAGGATTCAAGCCACCAGCTGCTCACATGGTACCCAGGCTCCCCACTGGCCCCCTAGGCCTCCTCTGCGCTGGTCTCCCTCTTGCTTTCCGCCACACAAAGTGAGGGTTGTTTGGGGTAGCTGACCCCTCCTGGCTGCACCCTGAGCTGCCCGCTTGATCCCTGATCATGGGACCAAGGCCTGCCCCAAACCTGCTGCGATCAGCTTCACACAGGCCGAGTCAAGCCTCCAGCCTGAGAGAATGGCCCCGGTTGAAAAGAGCCTCAGGTTCTTACCAGCTTCCTCAGTGGCCTTCTCGGTGCGGTGGGCCAGGCCTTCAGCGGCAAGCTTCCCCAGGCCTCCCAGCATTGTGTAGTGACAGGTGGCAATCAAGCAGGATGCTAGGTCCTGGTACGGTGTGCTTTTATAGATGCCTCTGATGCCTGGCTGGGCTCTGGGGCACCAGCCCCTTGCCACAGCCAAGTAGGAAGTCAGGCAGTGAGTCAGCTTAGGTGGTGGCAGAAGGAAAAGGCTGGGTGGGGCCACCCTAGGGCTCTAGCTTTGGCACTGCCCCTCTAGCAGCACGAGACCCACTCATCCTATATCCTGGGACTCTATGAGGGGCAGGGACAGGGAGGCGAACTGAGGCTAGACATGGAAGTCAGTTCTGGGACATGCTGTTCCCCCAAGGCAAGAGGCCTGAATGCCCTGTGGGATGAGAGGCACTTGGAGACAGCAGCCCTACCAGCCCCCTAGGCTTTGAGTTCTCCACAGCCTGGCACAGGTACCCAGATAAGGCCTAGGACTTCTAGCCTACTGTCCAGGGTCCCCATGGTGGCATTGCTGGGGTTTGGGGATTCTGTGGGTCATGTGGACCTGGATAACCACTCAGGGTAGGAACACAACTGCCCTCCCCGTTCCCAAGAACCTCAGCTCTGCAGGGTGGCTTTGCAGCCTCCATTGGACAGATATTGGAGTATTGGGGTTATTCAAGGTGGTGCCTTGCCCAAGGTGGAGGAGACACAGCCTAGTAATCTCTGGCTTGCAGGCAGCTGGTTCTTACTCATAGGAGAACATGAGTGACCCAGCACTGAGGAAGCCAGCATATGAGGAAACTTGGCCTTCTCTGCACATTGGGGCCTGGCCCTTCGGAGAGACCCTGTAAGGTCAGCAGTGCCCCTCAAGAGGGTTTTAGAGAAGTAGATGGAGGACTCCACCACCATCTGGGGAGGTGCTTATGGTCTTAGCAAGAAATCCCAAAAAGCTGCTCTACCAGCCTGACATATCACGTGTTTAGAGGGCCATGCTGCCTCCCTAGTTACTCAGAATGGAGAGAGACGCCTCAAGCACCATGCCACATGCTCCTTCCCTTAGTCACTAGCTTAACCTGAGCCTTAGTTTCCTCACCTATAATTGAGAACAGCCATGCCTTTCTGGCCGTGCCACTGACAATTTGTGGGATCATGCATGCAAACTCTTAGTAAACTTTTGCTCCCTCTCTTTCATTACTTATGTGCTTAGGAGGGGCCACTTGGCAGTGAGTCCTGACCAACCTGTGGGTGGACCAAAGAGAGGTAGGAGTATAAGGCTGCCTTGGAGCTAGAGGGCTGGGGAATGGGAACCCACTGGGCAGGTGTTATAGAGGGAAGACTCATTGAGTCCCTGTTCCTTCAGTCCAGGCCTGGATCAGGAGTCTGAGGCCCTCGTCCCCATGCAGTCTCCCTCAACCCTCGGAGCTGCCCAGGAGGGTATGGTGGGACCTGATTAGTGTTGACCTGACCATAGGCCTTCACAGCTTGGGTCCTACAGGGCTGATCTCCCCCCACCACATTCCTGAGTGGTGTTGAGAGGCACCCCAGGCTGTGGCCAGCACCCCTAGGGTAGGCAGTGGGTATTGTGGACAACAGTAACTCTGAGTCACAAGGCTACAGCACCACACATGCTATCTCCATTTGGCAGGAGTGGTTGGGTCTTAAACAATTTAGAGAGGTCTTCTTAAGAAAAAGCATACAATAATACTACTCTTGCAGGTTTTACGTATATTCACATGTATGACCCTGTGGACTCAGAGGGGCTGTTAAAGTGAGGGCCCTGGAGTTTAAGCAGGTCTGGATGACTCTGTTCTCCCCTGTGACAGACAAATACCAGAATGTTCTGCTCAGAGCATCAGGGCCACGTTGCTGAGGGTGGGGGTACTTCTGGGACACAGCTGGTAAGAATTGGGCTGAGCAACCCATAGAGACGTTCCCTGGACCCATGAAAGCTCTTTCTCTGTTTCCTCTGAGGTTTTGTGTGTTTCCCACCCACCCCCACAGGGTCTTCTCTTTGCCTGCTCCCTTGACAGGATGACAGTGTCATCCACCAGTTCTGGGATGGCGTCCAGACACCACCTTGGGATACTCTTCACAGTCCCTTTCTCCTCAGGAGCTCGCCAGCCCCTCGACAGGCACTTGTCAAGACTCGGGCACTCAGCAGAACTCTGGACCGAGTGTCAGTCCAGGGCCAGGCCTACTACAGTCTCTGGCTATGCTTTCCCCTCACTGTCAGGCTACTGCTGCCCTTGCCATATCATTCTCTTGTCCACAAGACAGTACTTCTCTTTAGTACACTGCCCTGGTGTGAGCACCTTGACTCCAGTGACAACACACCATGGTCCCAGATTTCCTGTCAAAGTTGGGCCAAACACTGATCCCAAATGTGCAACAGAGAGAAAGCAAGAAGCCTCAAGAGACCAAGCTGCTCAGGACCAGAAATCCATCCTCTCAACCCAGCCTTTGGCTCCCTGAGAGTGAGCTCCTTTCCAGCCAAAGAACCTGGGATAGCCCAAGACCCCCCCCTAACCAGTGGTGGATTCCAGCCTGCGGGATTGAGCTTGGGTGACTCCTGCAAGGAACACTACCTGCCTGGATGAGGTTGAGGATAACTCAGGTGGAAACCGCCCCATCTTGGAAGAGGCCTGGCCCATGCTGAGCCCCAATGGAGCAACCCTTGAACTCAGGCACCCCTGTCAGCCTGTCCTGAGTCAGAAGGTCAATTCCAGCCCTTGGGGCAGGGAGAATAAGGCCTTGACAGGAACCAAGTAATTTCCAAAGTGTAATTTGCTCAACAACCCAGTTTGGCAAAGGTCAGCATCAAGTCAAGCTGCCTACATCAAGTTAAGGAGAGCCAATTTTTCAAATAAAAATTTGACAACTTAGTAATTAACAATTCTTTTTTAAAAATTATTTATTTTTAAGTACTTAAATACTTAGAGCTGTCTGATGTCTGAAGCATGACAATTTCTTGTATGATTTGAACTAGAGATGTCATGAATGTCCTGAGTTTCATGATTGTCCATCCTGCCTATACTTTCTCCACTGCTGTTTCATGGATTTGAGTTCATAGTATATACTAAACCCTTGTCTCCTGCACACACCGACCCCTTCCAGCCACAGGGGAGCCAAACTCAGACTCCTGGAGACTTAGTGTGTTGGTTACCAAAGGAGGACTTCTCCAGCATGTCAACACCCACACACCCATGGGTGTCAGTCAGGGTCCTGGTGGAAATCAGAGGACACATCAAAGGGTTATCTGAGAAGAGAAACTATTCATAAAAATATGGACAGGCTTAGGGAAACCATGAGAGATGGTAAGATGCTCAGAGACCAGCAGTAGTGGGAGTTCTTACCTCTCTGGGCCTGGAGGAGCAGGGAAGGGACTGTGCCAGTGCTGAGGAGAGCTGCAACTATAGGAGAAGTTCATTGGATAGGAGCTGCAGCCATTAGCACAGGAACATGGCCACAGCTACGTACGCCATGCCTAGCAAGGAGGGAGCAGGGGGATATATACCACTCTTCTCCCTCTCCAGTTTCCTACTGATATCCTCCATTGGCTGAATCCAAGGGGCTGAGGCTGAAGAAGCCTGGGTAATATAGTTCAAGAGGGAAGATTCCTAGGGCTAGAGCAGGGAGGAGCAGGTAGGTGTGGATTTCAGGTAAACAGACAATACCAGCTCATCCTGCCAGACTTCCAGGTTTGGAGATAACATGGCAGCTTAATTCTAAATGGTCCCATTTCATTTTCTTAAAACTGTGTGGAGCAACAAGGAGCACAAGAAGAAGTGGAGAGGGGGAAGAAGGGAAGGGAGGAGAAGAAGAATATCCATCACCAACACACACATCAAACTTCTGAGAAACTAGGAGACTGAGAAACCATTGAGGCAGGGAAGTCAGTCTCAGATGTTGCCCTTAACATTCACTAGCAGGAAGAGAGGACCCTCTGAGTGAAAACTCCGTGGAACAGAACTAAGACTTGGGGAGATGAAGAAAGAAGAGGAAGGTAACCAAAGAGGTCTAGAAGTGTTAGATCTGAGAGTACCACCTTCCAAGAGAGAAGGGAGACTTTAGGTAGGCAAGGACTGACTTAACTCCTGGAGGCTGCAGCTGGAGAGAGAGGGCTGCTCGTAGAATCTTCCTGAAGCCAGTTGGTTTCTGAGAGGCAGTGGGATAACAGCCACACAGGTGAGTTCGATACTTCTGTACAAGCTCCTCAGCAAAGGAGTCTGGCCCTCCTCCCTCTTCTTGGGAATTTCCCATTGATGTCTTGGAAATTTTACTTCAAATTTGAACTTCAGACTTCTGACAGCCTCTACTACATCATGAATACAAGGGTTTTATGAATGCTAGGGTAGTTTTCTCTCTTTCCTCTCAATGTTAATCAAGTTGCAAAAATCATGTAGTTTCCATATCTCCCTCACCTAGCTTCCCCAAATGTTCACATCTTACAGAACCACCGTGCAATGATCAGAACCAGTGAATTAACATTAGCATATTTAGCTAAATTAAATGCAAAATTATTTAATTAAATAATACATTTAAATAAATTTAAGTTATTTAAATTATTTGATTAAGTTAAAAATTAACATATTAGCTAAACTAAAGACCTTATTGGAATTTCACCAGTTTTTCCACTAATGTTCTTTTCCCGTCCCAGAATTCTATCCAGGATCACAGATTTCATTTAGTTATTTCTCCTTAGTCTCTAGCAGTTTTGTAGGACTTCAATAACAGTTCCTCCGCCTTTCTTTGTCTTTCCTAACCTTGACACTTTTAAACAGGACTGATCAGTTATTTTGTCAAATGTTTCTTATTTGGATTTGTCTAATGATTTATGATTGGACTAAGGTTATGCATTTAGGGCAAAAATACCACAGAAATAATGTTGTATCCTTTCTAGAACATCATATCACAGGGTTCCTGGTGTTGATATGTCTTACCACTAAATATGTTGAGCTTGATCATTTGGTTAAGTTGGTCTCTGCTGCCTTTCTCCATAGTAAAGCTACTATCTTTTCTTTGTAGTTAATAAACATCTAAGGAAAGATACTTTGAGACTATGCAAATTCTGTTCCTCTTCAAACTTAAATATTAAATTGTGGTAAAATACACACAACATAAAATTTACCAGCTTAACTATTTTTAAGTGTACAGATGAGTAGTGTTAAGTATTCACATTGTTGTGCAACTAATCTCCAGAACTTTTCAATTTCAAAAACTGAAACTCTATACCCATTAAATAATTCCTCATTCACTCTCTCCCCAGCCCCTGGCAAGCACCATTCTATTTTCTGTTTCTATGATTTTGACTATTCAAATAAGTGAAATCATATAGTATTTGTCTTTTGATAACTGGCTTATTTTACCTAGCATAATGTTCTCAAGGTTCATCCATATTGTAGTAAGTGTTAAAATTCCTTCTTTTTAAAGGCTGAACAATAATCCATTGTATGAATATACTACGTTTTGTTTATCCATTCATCCATCAATGGATATTTGGGTCGTTTTTACTTTTTGGCTATTGTGAATAATGCTGCTATGAACATGGGTTACAAACATTTTTTCAAGACCCTGCTTTCAATTCTTTTGGATATATACCCAGAAATGCTATTGCTGAATCATATAGTAATTCTGTTTTTAGTTTTTTGAGGAACTGTCATACTGTTTTCCATAATGGCTACATCATTTTACATTTCCATCAACAATGCACAAGTTTTCCAATTTCTCCATATTGTCACCACTTGTTATTTTCTGGTTTTTTGTTTTTGTTTTTATTTTTATTTTTTTTAGATAGCAGCAATTCTAATGGGTGTAAGGTGATATCTTATTATAGCTTTGATTTGCATTTTCCTAATGATTAGTGATATTGAGCATCTTTTTATATGACTATCAGGCATTTATATATTATCTTTGAAGAAATGTCTATTCAAGTTCTTTATTCTTAATTGAATTATTATTTTGTAACATTAAGTTGTAGGGGTTCTTTTAATATTCTAGGTATTAATCCCTTCTCAGATATGACTTACAAATGTTTTTCCCATTCCATAGGTTGCCTTTGTGCTTATTGGTTTTGTCCTTTGATGCATAGAAGTTTTTAATTTTGAGATAGTCCAATTTATCTAGTTTTTCTTTTATTGCCTATGCCTTCAGTGTCATATTCAAGAAATTATTACCAAATCCAATGTCATCAAGATTTATCCATGTTTTCTTATAAAAGTTTTATAGTTTTAGGTTTTACATTTATGTCTTTGATCCATTTTGAGTTAATATTTGTTTATGGTACAGGTAAGAGTTCAACCTCATTCTTTTGCATGTGAATATCTAGATTTCCCAGCAAAATTTGTTGAAAAAACAGTCCTTTTCAACTGAATGGCAGTCTTTTCAAAAATCATTTGACTTCTACTCAAACTTCTGCACACTAATTTTAGCATCCATCAGTGGATCTTATCTGCAATAACTATTTCTGATGATGATTCACTATTTCTCTTTTCCTTCTACATTATTAGTTAATTAGAATTCTACTGTAAGAGTTGCCCCTTCTCCACATTTATTTAATCCATTATAAACTCATATCAGTGTAGATTTATGAATAGAATATTTATCTTATTCTGTGGGTTAAAACTCAATAGTACCATTGTTTATTTTGTTGCTCAACTTAGTCCAGCTTTAGTCATTAGAAGCTCCTTCAAGTTGGCTCCTATGTTCTTTCAATAAGCTCTCATCTTTACTTACTTACTATCTATCTATCATCTATCATTTATCTATCTATTTATATCTATCATCTATTTATCATCTTTCATCTATCTATACCTATCATCTATCATCTTTTTATCTATCTATCTATCATTATCTATCTATGTATCTATGTCTTTATCTATCTATCAACCTACCTATCAGCATTTCCTTACTTTCTGGCACTCTGAGAATGTTCCAGGCTGATATAATATTTTTCCCACCTCAGCCCTACAATCAACTACTTCTCCTCAGAGACCTGGTTCCTTATATTAGAGGATGGTATTTAGAGATCAAGATTTGGGTGATAGCTGTGCTAATTGCTACCGGTATGTCATTGCTTCTAGGAACTCTCAGCAGATAGATCTAGTAAGTTTATGTATGTATTTACTTACCTATTCATACACACACATATATTTCTATATTTATCAACATATATAATTGAAAAACATGAGTATATAGTGATAACTAATTCTAGTCCAACACCACAGTGTTCATTTTAGTGTTCATCATTCTTTATTTGTAATTTCTTTTTTCATTAATGATAAATTAGTTCTTATTATCTATAATATACTTACTTATGCATTTAATTTTAATATAGACAGCAGTCCCCCACCTTATCCATGGTTTTGCTTTCCATGGTTTCAGTTAATCTTGGTCCAAAATAGTAAATTGCAGAAATAAACAATTCACAAGTTTTAAATTGCATGTTGCTCTGTATGATGAAATTTCCCACCATCCCACTCCATCCCATTTGGACATAAATCATCTGTTTGTCCAGCCTTCCAAAAAAGAGTACTGATGCTGGCAATTCAGATACACCAAAGAGAAGCCATAAAGTGCTTATGTAAGTGAAGAGGTATGCATATATAGAAAAAACATGGTATACATAGGGTTCAATATTCTCTGCAGTTTCAGGCATCTACATATCAACCATAAATAAAGGGTGACTATTGTACATAAATTTTTAGCATATATATTTATTTTCAACTACAAACCCATAATCCTGTGAAAATCACATTTTCTGACTAGATTACAGAATTTATGTACAGTTTTTTTATTTGTTTGGTTTTTGCCTTTAGCCTTACAGAATCCAGTCAATACAATCATATGCCACATAATGACATTTTAGTCAATGACAGACCACATATACAATGATAGTTCCATAAGATTATAATGCAGTTGAAAAATTCCTGTCACCTAGTGACATCATAGTCATTGTGATGTCATAGTATAACACATTACTCATGTATTTGTGGTGATAATGGTGTAATCAAACCTACTGTGCCAGTTATATAAAAGTATAACACATACAATTATGAGCAGTACATACTTGATAATGAAAATAAATGACTGTTACTTGTTTATGTATTTACTATATTACACTTTTTATCATTATTTTAGAGTATAGTCTTTTTGCTTATAAAAAAGTTTGCTGTAAAACAGCATGCCATATTATACCAGCAGCAGCCTCATACATCTTGTGTTTACCTTGTCTCTTGATTGCATTATTTTCCCTTGTGTTTGATTTAATGTCCTGTTGTTTTGTACAGTAACATGCCATACAGCCTTGTAGCCTAAGAGCAAAAGGCTATACCAGATAGCCTAAGTGTGTAGAAGGCTAATCTTATATTTTATATCATTATATTATAATTATACCATCTAGGTTTGTGTAAGAACACTCTAAGATGTTCACGCAAAGACAAAATCATTTAATAGTTCATTTGTCACAACTTATCCTCATCATTAAGTGTAACTCTGTACTATTTTCTAAAGCTACTTAGGTTTTTTTCTTTCTCATCTCTTTCACTGTGGTCATTTTCTTCATATGTAATAAAGGTAGCATCATTTGCTACTATTTGTATTTCACTTTGGGATCAACCTATACTACATTTTAGTTGGTCTTAGTACTTTACTTTGGGGGTATGAGAAGCATTACTATGATTCTTCAAGTTAGAACTACACAAAAAGATATACTCAGAGAAGTGTCACTTTCTTTTCATCTCTGCTACCTTGTTCCCATTCTTCCTTTTTATCTACCACCTTTTATCTACCTGCCCCCTGTAGGTAACCAATCTCTTTGAATTCTGGTTTATCCTTCCTGCTTCTTCTTTCAACAAATATGCAGAAATGTGTATTTTCTTACATCCTCCTTTCTTTAGAGGAAAGATAGCATACAATGGATGTGCTGTTTTACACTTCACTTTTTTCTACTTAACAGTAAAAATATATTATTTTTAAACATGAAAAATAACACCAAAACTACATTGCATTGAAGAAATCCTATGAGAAAATTTTAACTCAAAGAAGGCCCATGAACACTTCCGGTCAAGATGGCATAGAAGGTAAATGCTGTGTTTGCCTCCTCCCACAAACACATCAAAATTACAACTAAACTACAGAACAACCATCATTGGGAGTCACCTGAGGCCTGACTGAACAGAAGTATTACAACTGGTGACATACATAAGAGGCCACCTCAAGATTGGTAGGAGGGGCAGAGATGTGAAAAGGACTGATTCTAAAACTGCATGTGGTGACTGAGAATTGAGAGGAATATCTTGGCTGCAGAGTTCCCCCTGGAGGAGCAAGGGGTCCTGGACCCACACTGGGCTCCCAAACCCAAGGTTCCAGTGCCAGGAAGAAAAGTTCCCACAACTTCTGTCTGTGAAAAATAGCAGAGATATGGCTGAGTGAGATAGAGGACTGTAGGAATCACAGATATTCCTCTTAAAAGGGCCCATACACAGACTTACTGACAAACTCACTCTCTCTAAGCTCCAGCTCTGGGGCAGCTACTCAAAGGGACATAAAGTGAGGAATAGAATTGTCTGGCTTTCAGGTCGAGGGCTGGAAAGCAGCTTTCTCCCAGACAGAAGTGCTGGCAAAATCCATTGTTACTTTGTTAAGAACCTCCCCACTTCCACTGTGCAGACATAGAAAGCCTTCATATCTGAATCTTCATCAACCCAGCTAACACAGATCACCCTGCCAAAGAGATTACACCCCTCTCAACTTGCGGGCCTGCCCAAGCCACCTCCAATGACTTTTCCACACAAATAGCCTATATTGGCTCATGCTGCAAACATTCCTAAAATCATTCAAAGTTTCACAAAACTCAAACAAGCAGCATGTGGTCTCAATGTGCCCCATACCTCTTGTCGAGAAGCCCCAAAGCCAGCACTAGCAGCACCTGGCCTCAGTTCATAGCTTGGCCTCTTGAGGAACCTCTAAGTCCAACATGGGTGACAGCCATCTGCAGATTGTTTAGGAATTCTTACCAGGTGGCCCCAGGTAGTGTACAGACTGCAGCTCAACCTGGCCTGAGGTGAAGCTCCTCACAGGAGGCCCTGGGGGTGGCAAACCCAGTGGCCAGCTTTGACCAGAGCTGGAGAACCACATGGCTGTATCTGAGGATGACACACCCAAAGGGCAGACTGGGAAGGTACCAAAGCACCACTAAACTGAATCCGTCTTAGTAGTGTCAGCCCTTCAACGGCCAGTCCTCATAACCAAACAGCCTGAGGGTCAGTCCCTCCCACTGACATGCAAACAGTAACCAAGCTCAACTACAACAGGAGAGCACACACAACTCATATAAAGGACAAACCTGGAGCACCTAGCTCAGATAACTAGGGAAAACTGTACTACTGGGTCCCATAGGACACCTACTACATAAGGCTACTCTACTAAGACCAAGAGACATAGCAGCCCTACCTACTATATAGAAACAAACACAGGGAGGCAGCTAAAATGGGGAGACAAAGAAACATGTCCCACATAAAAGAACAGAACAAAGCTCCAGAAAAAGAACTAAACAAAATAGAGACAAGCAATCTACCAGATGCATAGTTCAAAACACTGGATATAAGGATACTCAAGGAACTTAGGAGAAGAATAGACGAACTCAGTGAGAACATTAACAAAAAGACAGAAACTTAAAAAAGACCCACTCAGAAATGAGAAATGAGCATACAATAACTGAAATGAAGAATACATTAGAGGGAATCAATTTGATCTAACATGTTATATCAAATCAGAGGATCATATCAGAGATTTAGAACATAAGGTAGCAGAAAACATCCTATCAGAACAGCGAAAAAAAAAAAAAAGAATCCAATAAATAAATAAATAAATAAATAAATAAATAAATAAATAAATAAAGCTAGTTTAAGGGGTCTCTGGGACAACATTAAGCATACCAACATTTACACAAAGGATACCAGAAAATGAAGAGCAAGGAATTGAAAACCTATTTGAAGAAATAATGAAGGAAAACTTCCCTAACCTGGCCAAGCCCAGGAGGCACAAAGAGTCCCAAATGAGATGAACCCAAAGAGGCCCATACCAAGACACATCATAATTAAAATGCCAAAAGGTTAAATACAAAGGGAGAATCTTAAAAGCAAGAGAAAAGCATCTAGTTACCATAAGGGAGTTCCTATAAAACTGTAAGCTGATTTCTCCATAGAAACCTTGCAGGCCAGAAGGGATGGGCATGAAATATTCAAAGTAATGAAAGGCAAGGACCTACAACCAAGATGACTCTATGGAGCAAAGCTATCATTTAGAATCGAAGGATAGATCAAGAGCTTCCTTGAAAGGAAAAAGTTAAACAAGTTTATCACCACCAAATCAGTATTACAAGAAATGTTAAAGGGACTTCTTTAAGAAGAAGAAAAAAATATATAAAAAATATGAATAATAAAATGATAATAACTACACAGATAGCAACAATTACTTCCAAGATAAAGGGATTAAATGCTCCAATCAAAAGGTAAGGTGACTGAATAAATAAAAAAACAAGACCCTTACATGTGCTGCCTATAAGCGACTCACTTCAGATCACAAGACACACAGACTGGGGGTGAGAGAACAAAGAAAGATATTTCAGAAAAATGGAAATAAACAAAAAGGCTGTGGTGGCAATACTTATACCAGACTAGATAGACTTTAAAACATAGACCATAACAAGAGACAAAGAAGGACCCAGTAATCCCACTTTTGCATATTTATCTGAACAAACCCAAAACACTGCTTCAAAGGGACATGTACATTTATATGTTCATTTTAGCATTATTGACACTAGCCAAGATATAGAGCTAACCTGAGTGTCTATCAATGAATGAATGGATAAAGAATGGATAATATATGTATATTATATATATATATATTTCATACTATATATATTTATACGTGTATAAATATATATAATATATATAATATATATATATATTTCATACTATATATATCCCATATATATAATGGAATATTAGCCATTAAAAAAGAATAAAATCTTCCCCTCTGCAACAACATAGATAGACCTAGAGGGTACTGTGCTGAGGGGGACAAGTCAGAGAGAGACAGACAAATGCCATATGATTTTACTTACATGTGGAATCCAAAGAACAAAACAAACAAACAAAACAGAAACAAACTCATAGATACAGAGAACATTTTGATGGTTGCCAGATGGGAGGACATTTAGGGGTTGGGTGCAAAAGGGGAAGGTATTAAGAAGCACAAATTGAAAGTTACAAAATAGTCTTGGGAATGTAAAGCATAGAATAAGAAATACAGTCAATTATATTATAATAACTGTAGTGTCAAATGGGTACTAGATTTATCAGGGTGATCACATCATAAGTTATATAAATGTCTAATTACAATGTTGTATATTTGAAACTAATATAATATTGTATGGCAACTATAATTGGGAAATTTAAAAAATTATTTAAAAAATAAGGCACATGAAAATTATTACTTAACATGAATTAAATTCCAACACAAATATTCAAAAAAAAGACACTTAATAAAGCATTAGGAATTATAAAGGAAAATTATAAAACAGAAATACCAGAATTCTAGGATCAGATGGCCAACAATAAGACTAGGCAGAACAGGAATTTGCTTATTAGAAATAAAAGAAAAAAGAAAAAATAAGCCATTACAGAATTGAAGAGTAAACAATAGGGAGCCACAGTAGGTGCCTATAGAATAAAAATTTAAAAAGAAAACAAAAGGAATTATATTAAAGAGATATACAGTGTCTAGGAAACAATGACAGATATGAAAACTAGGTAGAAAAAAATGTCATGCCCATAATTGGAATTCCCAAAGAAAAAAGCTAAGTAATGGAATAGAGCAAATATTCAAAAGTACAATGAAGAAATTGTTCCTGAAGTAAGAGAGATCTAGAATCAATATTGAATGGGCAAATTGCATTCTAGAGAAAACTGACCCAGAATAATCATCACTGAGACAAACCCCAGAAAAAAAATCATTGTACTTTAAAGATAAAAAAAAAGTCAGCTAGCCAGAAAGATCAAGTCTCCTTTTAGAAATTCCAGTGAATTAGAAATCAGATTTCTAGGGACTACTCAATCTTCTGTGCCAGAGCAAGTGCAGAAACACCTAGAAGACACTCATGTAAAATAGTATGAACTGTAAGTTTCAAGTCCAGCCAAGGATAGAGCATAAAGGATATAGACCAACAATACCGCATACTTAAGAACTCAGAATATGGTTCATATGAGCCCATCTTTGCTTTTATTTTAACTTCGTAACCTTTTAAAAATAGAAAATGCCCTACACAAAAATAGAAAACAATGAACTTTCATGACCACATTACAATAACCTAAGAGGCCTACCTATCACAATTATCAAATTAATCCCATATGTCTTCTCAGTCCATCTGTAAATATTTCATTCTTGAAGAAATTTCTGAGAACTAATTCCAACCAATCAAGAGATAGCAGAAAATATTTCAGCAAAAGAAATGGCAGAAAGCTTTTTTATCTTTAGTTATAGATCTAAGACAAAACAGGTGTGGTTCGGAGTAGTGGAATGGAATATAAATGCTATACATTTTCATAAAGTGAAAATGAGACAACCAAGCAAAAAAAGGGGGTGGGGGAGTCTTTTTATTCCTAAGGAGACAAAAACAAGAAACTCAGAAGCCATGAAAACTCAGTCATTCCATTTTACAAATATAAATGCTGAATATGTTTGTTAAATAAAATGCAAGAGCAGAGATAATAAATTATAACCAACTTTCAATTTCCTGTTAATTAAGGGAGACTGTTGTGGGTAATCAAATACAGTGAGTAATTAAAAAAAAAAAAAAAAAGAAGGGGAGAGAAGGAGAGAAGGTGAAAAGTAGAAAACTCTGCACTTTGTCTCATATAATTTGAAGTAATCACAACTGAGAAGTCAAGTGGAACCAAAATATAATACTAGTGACTGTGTTTGGCTAGTTAGAGAATTGGAATTTGGAGAATTAGGAATTATTTGGGGAATTGCTAATGAAAGAATTGATCTTTGGAGACTTGACTGAAACTCAACAGGCATAGTAATCGCAGCCTTCTCTTCAGTCAGTCTAGGCTCAGCTAGCTCCCTGAAATTGGTGGAGATAGGCCTGGGCTCCTACAGGTTCCCATGGGCTCCTCTGGCACCATGTCCACTGTGTCCCAGACATCGGGCAAATGACAAGTCCAATCTGGCCCTGCTCCTCAGGATTCACAATGTTAGAGGAAGAGAGGCACACAGTGCCATGGGAGCACCAGCTGCATGGGGTTAGAGGGTAGTGAGGAAGGAGCCACACTGAAGAGGTGACACCGTGGTAAACCCAACGATATGTGAACACATTGTTATGTGGTAGGAGTACCAAAGGACAGACATTTCCACATTCATTTAGCAGATGTTGACAGACCACCACTCTAGGAAGAGCATGCATCAAGCAGTAGAAGGGACTTCATTTCAGTCCCATGGACAACTATCACAGAGACGCACACAGAAAAGTAACTGATTAGTATGACTGTAGAAAAGAAGTATAGGGGGTGTGAGAATAAATCAGCGGTGGTCAGACCCATTCTATGTGTGTGTGTGTGTGTGTGTGTGTGTGTGTGTGTGTGTGTGTGTGTGTGTGTTGGTCAGGGCTGGTCAGGGAAGCTGAGGCCTGAAGGATGAGAAAGCTGGAGCCACCTGGACAAGGGTGGTTTGTGGGGGCAGATGGAAAGCATGCTAGGCAGAAGAAATAGCATATGCAAAGATTCTGAGGGGAACATGATGTCAAGAGAAATAAAAAGGTTCCACGTGACTGAGGTAGAGAGGAGAGGGTGTTATGAGAGGAGGCTGGGGAGTTGGGTAAGGCCAGCAAATGCAGGACATACGGGTAATATTGGTAGGATTTAAACTTTTGTTCACAACAGAAGACCTAATACACAGTGGCTCAAAAGATGGGGAAACTGCACCCTCTCGCCAAGCATGTGGCAGCTGCAGGATTGATTTAGGGACTGAATAAAGTAGTCCCTAATCCAGGTTCTTTCTGTATTTCTGCCTTTACTCTTATCAGCGAATTGGCTTTCCTTTAAACTTATTCCTCCTGTTTACTACAAACAGCTGCCGCAGAAATAAGTATCATTTCCAGTCACAGAAATGTCCAGTGGAAGAGGAGGTCTCCTCCCCCTCTCCTTCCTCCTCCTTTTTTTTTTTTTTTTTTTAGGATGAAAAACCTACCCCGGAGCCCCCTAGCCCTCAGACCTGACCGCTCCTCTCCCCTTGGCCAGGGCTGGGTCACACGTCCACCCCTAAGACAATCATTCAGGAGAACAGGATGAAGACATTGTTGGGACAATTGAGATTTCTCTCCGAGACACGTAAGGGAAGGACGAACAGCAGGAAAAAACGTAAGGTCTTCAACAGTCCAGCCCCACCGGCCTCCCAGCATGGTCCCAAGTGGTCTCTCCCCATTTTAACATCTGCTCCTGGAGATGCTGGAAGCTCCCCCCAGACTGCCCCAGGTGTCTCTTCAAGGACCTTCCCTTTGGGCAAGAGTGAGCAGCCTTGGCCTATTTTGCAGACTAGGGGAGGCCTTCTCTTGGGGACAGCAACAGGGAACCAAGCACGGAAGTGAGCTCGGACATAAGGTGAGGGTGGGAGATGCTGAGGATGAGAGGGAGGAACCTGTTAGGCACTTGGGAGGGAATTTCAGATTGGAGAAGGGAAAGAGATCACCAGAGCAGATCGTCACCCACAGACGTGGTGGAGTGGAGGGCATCGGGTGGTGGAGGGATAGCTACACTGCCCCCTGCTGACAGGACATGAAAGTCTTCCCCGAAAGCCGGCCTTGAATCTGGGTACAAAGGAAGACGAGGCTTTTTTCGTCAGAATCTCTCCAGAACTGAGAAGTGCCGTGTAAACAATATTGTGAATTGAAATGGCATGACTACTTATGTTCTCGTCCAGAAGCGAACTAGGTCATTATAGTGGAGGGAATAACGTATGCAAAGACGTTGAAGTGGGGAAGGGGCACAGGGCATCGCCAGCCGGGGTGTGGCAGGGTTTCGGATAAGGGCGGCTGCAGGAGCCGGGGCGGGGCTTTTGTCCTGTGGCAACTGTGAGTCACGCATCAGCAGGGTGTACCCAGGGTTGGTGTCACATGTGTGGACACGTGTTGGGGGGATGGGAAGGAATTAAGTTTGCCGGACCCGTGCGACCTGCCAGACGAAAATGCAGGCCTGCTTCGGGAGCCAGAGATACCTGTGCACCCGGGAGGGAAAGGATGCTTGAGGGAGGGGTCTCATGCACACGTGCGCAAGTACGCTGACCCGTCCCGCGCTTCAGGCCTAAGTGCTTCGCTCTGTGCGCAGCAGGCCCCTCCTTTGGAGGCATGTCGTGGGCGGGGCCCCTGGCGGTCACGCCGAAAAATGCAAGACCTTTGGGCGGGGCCAGGTCTTCCCGGCGTCTTCGCCTTGCTGGGTGAGTCACCGCCGGAAGAGGTCGGGACGCAAACACTTCGCGGGATGGGCGGTGTCTGAAGCTTGGCTCTTGCTACTCCACATCGTTCCCGCGAATTCCCGCCGCCTGAAGTCCTCCCGGGCACCGGGTCGGTGGGCTGCCCCAGTGTTATGAGCCTCCCCACTTAGCTTGCGTGTTACAGTTCCCGAGGCCCCGGTCCTTGGAGCTCCACTCCCAGCCCAGAGCTGAGCCCCTCGAAGATCTGGGGACTGAGTATCCCTCTCCTAAGTGGGATAGGGTTCCTGGAGTTGGGGAAGCGGAGATGGCTTCTAAATTGAGCTACCGAGGGCACATACCTAGATGGGGGTTGAACTTCAGATATAAGGGAGCATCTGGATACGCGGTTGAGACAATGGGAAACAAATTCTTGAACAATGTGGGTTTCCATATTTAGAATGCCAGGATTCGATGTAGGGGCTGGATTTCTGGATATGGGGGCTCTGTTCTTGGCGAAGGAAGACTGGGCCCAGCTTAGGGGTAGATACGAAGTAGACACAGGTTAGTAACATGTGCTTTAATGAGGCATGAGGCCAAGGGGGTAGCCGCTGACCAGATCAGGGCCTGGAGGGGAGTCACCCGTGGCTGGCTTCTGTCATTTCAGGAGGCCTAATTTTTTCCCAAAACCAGAGAAAGTCTCTGAGGCCTGGTTAGCAGTCTTGTCCACGGTTTCCTGAGTAGATTTAACCACCTGGTCCATGGCTGGGGAAGAAAAAGAAAGAGGAAGTAAGGGTGGGGCCCTGACGAACCAGAACCATGCAGGGTTAGCCTGGCCTGGGTCTCCCTTCCCAGGAAGCAGTGTGAGGCAGAGGGTCTGCAGAGGAGTCAAGGGCCAGGTGGGGTGAGAAGTATGGCGGATGGGCGGGAAGTCCACAGGGGCCGCCCCACCCTCCTGCTCTCCTGTTGCTCCCCAGCCCCACCAGACCTTTCTGCCCTGCATCTGTGGCTTGATCCACCACTTGCTGAACTGCTGCTCCGGCTGCAGTCACTGAAAAAGAGAGATTTAGCCTTTAAACCCTATTGAGGCACCATGGACCACAGGGCCCCACCATTGCCACCCCTCTCATCTGTTCTCTAGAGTAGTTTGTTCTATAGTCCATAGGGACAGATGCCATCAAGGTAAAGTCCCTTGACCAAGGCCACCCAGCCAGTAAGGGGCATGAGTCCTTTCTGGGCCTCTGGGGTGTTCTTGTTTATTTATAACTCTGGGCCCCTCCCCTCTACCCCGCTTCCATTCCATCACCAGGACAGCTGAGAAAATGTCTGACGGGAAGGAAGGCAGGGCAGGGCCAGGCTGAAACTGGCATGTGGGCTGTGGCTGCTGCTGCTGGGCATGGTCCAGGAACCCTGCCTCCTTTAACAACTTCTCCCCCAGATACCTGAATTCCCACCTTTAGTGCACCCTCAGTTCACTGGGGCCTCTACTTTTGCAAGGTCCTCTCACCACCTCCTCTTTCCTGTTCCTCACCCCAGAGGGCACACAGCAATGATGCCAATGGCATGGACAGGCAGCTTAAGGCATTAGGAACAAAGTGCAGAAAGGAGGCGGAACTTTCAAGGTGAGGCCATATCCTCTGGACCAGAGTCTGTGCCTGTGGTGAACAGCGTTTCCAGGGCCCTCAGGTGGGCAGACAGGTGGCTTCAGCCACCAGATATCTGACTCATCCTCGCTGCTGTACAGGAAAGAGCCTGCCTTACCCACATTCTAGAGTCCTTGTCTTATGTAGCCAGGACCACAAAGAAGGAGCTTTTGCATCCAGTTTACAGATAGAAAGTGAAGTCCAGAAGGAAGGGTCCTATACATAGAGGCTTCCTGCTAATATGTTAGTCTCGAAAGCAACTGTGGGCTTTCCTTGGGACAATGGTGAAGGAGGGGGTTGGTTTGGGTGGTCTGTTGATTGAGACATGTGCAGGACAGATTGGGAGCTACGTTCCCAAAGGACCATAAGCTGGGACTGGAAGAGCTGACACTGGGGTCCCCTCACATCCCTTTCCCCCCATGCTCCCCCCTCCAAACTGTGTAACTTCTGATAGAGGAGGGAAACGCTGGAGGTGGAGGAACCGAGGCTGGGAATCTGCCCTCCTGGGGTGAGAGTGGGAAGGTCCTCTGGGTGAGGACTTAAAAGTAAAAAAAAAAAAAAGAAAGAAAGAACTATTATTTTTCAGGGGGAGGAGGGCTCAAAACAAAGCCCAGTGGGAGTCTAGAGCCACTTTCCCTACCCCTTCTGGCCCTGTGTGCTGAGACCAGGGTGAGCAGAGGTCACCTTCAGAGTGGCAGAGCCTGCTCTCTCCGTGGACCTTAACACTCCCCTAAGGACCTGGGTGGGGCCGCTCCTCGCCTGCGCAGCCTTCTCACATTGACCCTAGCAATGCCCAAAATGCAGCCTGGGCTCCTGTAGCACTGCTCTCCCCAACCCTCACCCAAGGGTAATCTTCCGGGTGGTTGGGGGTGAGCGTCCTGCCCAGTCCCTGCATCTCAAGGGACGGAGGGCTCCTTCCAAACCTGAGCCGGCTGCCAACTATCAGGCTTCGCAGACCCGCGGCTTCTGCCCCGGAGCGTCCAGCTGGGTGCCCTTGCAAAGGCCTCAGGTTCTCACCTGCATCCTGGGCCGCCCCTTCTACTTGCTGCTTCAGGTCCTGCAAACCCTTGCTGGCCATGGCTGGGGGATCTGCGAGGTCGTCAAGGGTAGCTGCAGCGACGTTGTGTCTTACTCAAAGGGGCGGCGGTCTGAGCAAAAGCTCTGGTTTTTAAGGCGCCCTAGGGCCGGCCCGCCCCGCGTGGGGCGGGAGTAAGGGGGGTGCAGGGCGGTTCCCGGCCCTGCTGTCACGCGAGCACATCCTGGCTTCAAACGGGCCGCGTAGGGAAGGCAGCGGCCTCAATCAGCGTCAGAAGAGGGACTAAGAGCTGCAGAGGGATTGGGTCAGGGGTCCAAAGAGGGGCTGGGGGCAGAAACGGGACGCACACACCTCCTGGACCCCAACGGCTTGCTCCGTCCTTCCCCGACTGGGAGGATTTACCAACCCGTGAGCGTAGGGTCCGCGCCAAATCAGGATCTCAAGAGTATCATGAAATTAATAGCAGTTGCCTTTTATTGAGAGTTTACCTTGTGCCGGGCTCTGCCCCTACGCTTTCCAGCTTCTTGTGTAAGCTTTACAACTTCGTGAAATGGGTATCATCAGTTTATAGGAAGAAACTGAGACAAGCCACCAGCCAGCCGCCACTGGGACCCGGAGGACAGAGGGGTAGGGTGGGTGGGGTAAATAACCCCCTACCCGGGTAGAGGGCGAGTCACTGGCATGCTCCCCTGGAGTTAGTCAGCTGGGCGCTGGAAGACGGATTACAGACCTGCCCGTGAGTGGTGGAGCCAAGTTCCTGAGGATAGCAAAACAAACTCCCCGCACTCCAGGGCGCAAGTCCAGCCCCTACCCCGCCCCACATCCGCCCACTCTGGAGTCGGCTTCGGAGCCTGGAGGCCACTGCCGCACTCCCCCGCCCTGCGTCCCGTGGGGCGTCGTGACTTTCTCCAGTGCTACTCTCTGATTCTTCCTCTCCAAGCCTGTCCGCACCTCTGTGGTAGTCTCTCCAATCCTGAAGCTCTGGGAAGCCCCGGCTACCCAGGTCCACTCTATTAGAGGATGCCCTACCTCTAATGGAGGTGGCAGGAGAGGGGAGGGAGATTTGGGATTAGCTGGGATCAGGCCTTGGTATGGGGTGCCTGGAAGCGCGTTCACACACACACACAGAGGGAATGTATTGATGACCTAGAGGAAGGGCCAAGAGCTGAGATTAGGTAGGGGGAGGGGACACCAAGCGCACACTAAACTGCAGCCACGCCCGTGGGATTCTTTCTCCGCCCCTCAGGGCTGCGAGCCTGGGCGGGCCCAGAGCGCAGAGGCACTGACGGGAGCCGTATAATGGTGGGCTTGGGAACTCTTGAAGACCTTCGTGATCATCTCCGCAGATCTGTCAGCTCTCCTAAAATCCCACCTGAAGCACCAGTACCTTTAGCTTAGAATTCCTTTTACACTGCTCCAGTTAGCTCCTAGCTGAGCTGCTGAGGCTACATAGCATCAGGCTCAGTGGGCAAGGAGCAAGACAGGGAGACTGCAGCCGTCCTTAGCAGGAGCTCTGAGTGGCCCTGGAGTCAAACCTTTTGGGTTCAACTACCCTGTAGGGCAAGTCCCTTCATCTCTGTGTCTGTATCCTTGATGGTGGGAGGTTAATAACAATTTCTCCAAAGTTATTGAGATTAAATGGGCTGAAGGATGCCCCACACTCAGTCAGGGCCCTTTAAGAGGGGGCAGGGCACCTGGGGCTTCTCTGATAAAGAGGAAAGACAAGGAAGTCACTCTTCTAGGGAACTCATATGAAGCCCCACAGAGCTGAGAGCACATATAGGGTTTAAAGGCAAACCCTATATGCCACAGGTGGGGAGGGTCTTCCTGGACTGGGCAGACCTTGATGTTTGGCATTTAATTCCAGGAATAGGCCCTGAGAATATGTCTAGGATGGAAACAATCATCAGAGACCCTTGTAAGCTCCTTCAGCTGAGGAAGAGGGCACTGGGAAGTATGGTGAAATACTGTCGCCAGGAGCCAGGTCTATATGTCCACTTCTTTCAGTCACCTGAGTAGCTCAGCTCCTCCTCACTTTTTCTTACAGTTCAAAGAGTTCTCTGGCACACCCAGGTCCCAGGTGGCTCCTCCTGGGGCAAGCATAGGCCTGCTGATATGCAAGTGTCCGAGCCAGGGCCTGGGGGAAGGAACACCCTTGACAGCCTGAGCCTCTTCTACACCCTTTGCTTCTCCCATCGCAGGGTTTGGGGGGCTGAGGCTAGCAGCCGCCTGCTTCTTTCTGCCTCCTCAGCAGTGGATGTCCATAATCAAGCAGACTGGGATACAACCCAGCTCAGCTGTGCTTGACTGGGTTACCAGTCCTTAGGGCTGCCCCTTACTCCTGCTCCCCACCATGAAGGCAGGATAAGAAGGTGATATGGTGATGCAGGACAGGGCAAATTTCTCCAAGGAACCGAGGGAGAAATTCTTGACTGAGCATAAAAATAATCCAAATGCACGCTATAGTTAGTGTCAAAAGGAAAGTTTATTAGAAAAGTGGTAATGCTCCATAGAACGTCATCTCCCCTCAAAGGCAGAGAGTGAGAGAGCCTGGGAGAGACTCAGAGGGACAGGGAGAGAGACAGAGACAATGAGAGGGTTTAGCGCACAGGACCAGAGAAAAAAGACGCAGAGAGAAACCCTAAGTGTTTGGGGAACTCGGAGGCCATGTTGGGAAGGTGGTGTGGACTTGGTAGCATCAGAAGTTGGCTGTGGTGTGGACTCAAGTTCTAGCTTTGACACCCAGGGCTGGAAGCCTGGGTCAAGTCACTTAGATGCTCTGAGCCCAAACTATTTGTGTGTCAAAAGGATGGGAACCCTGGTCTCTGTTCAGCTACCTCTGAAGGAGCCTCCAGAATGTGATGCCAACAGCCCTCCAGTCCCAAGACGTTTTAAAACCTGGGGTGTGACAGCATCTGCCATAAGTTCACTGGATCCCACATAGCCAGGATGGCCATAGTAGAGCATGAGATTGAAAAGAAAACCACAGGCCCAAAATGGCATCACTTGTGCTAAAAGCCATGGTTCCAAATTTATATTTAATACCTGATCAAAATACCTGATCAACCTCTCCCAGAAGCATAATCTTAACCAATATGAATTTTCCGTTCAAGTACCCATAAGGTAATCTGTCACAGGGTCTCTCTACATCTGTCCCACATAAAAGAAGAGGCAATCTGCATGATAAAAACCCTTCAATCTCTTCCCCCAAAGAAAGAAAGTCCCTGCCACAAAATAATCCTTTCTTTTCTTTTGTCAATAGCTCCCTTGCCCTACCCTTCTTCCTATAAAAAATCTTGCAGTTTGTATCACCCCTCAGAGCACCTTCCTAGTTGCTAAATGGAATGCTGCCCTATTCATGAATTGTTTAATTAAGACAATTAGATCTTCAAGATTACTTGGTTGATTTTTTTTTTTTTTTTTTTTTTTTTTAATAATCAACTGGGTGGCTCTGGGGCCAGGCCACCTGGGCTCCTGCCCAGTCCTGAGCTTCCTAGCTTTGAGCCCTTGGGCAAGTTATTTTAACCTCTCTGTTCCTCATTTCATTCTCAGTGAAACTGGAATCAGACCAACTATTGATTCTGAAAATTAAATGAGGCAGAGTACTCAGACCTGTCTGACACCTGGGAGCTCAACAAATGTTCATTTTTACCAGTTTTCTCTCAGGGTATAGGTTTGTTTCTTCTGCATCTCAGCTGTTGTGTTTTCTAATGATACTTGACAGACTACTTGATGAAGGAAGAGCCCAGTTCCAACCCTTGTGGGAGCTTGATGCTTGATGCAGTCGGACCAGTTGGAGGAACCTGGGGTCATGTCCTTCTCTCCAGTGAGGAAGACTAAAGAAGACTCCTGGCTAGGAGTTTAGACTTTATATTTTTGAAAGATACCATCTACTCCAGGGAGAAATGTTAGGTGTCCCTTTTTCCACAGGACACTGGAGCGAAGGACACATAGCAGGATGGCCCAGGAGGCTCATCCTCACCTCTTGTTGTCATAGGCCCATCCCTAGAGGCTAAGCCAAAGTTCTAACCTGGAGGCATGGTCGTGTGCTCCAGAGGACAGCCTGTCCTGTAGGTTTTCTGGGAGCCCAAAGCATGGCCACTGCCACCATATTAAAAGGCAATGATGGCTGGGTTGGGGTTGGGAAGAGTTCCCTGAAGTCAGTGCCTACTCTCAGCAGGTTTCAGAAATGCCCAAGGTGTCCCAGTAGGACACCTGGTCCCAGATAATGCTTTTATAGGCTGGCTCAACTTCTGTTTCCACAAGAGACCATGGGGCTTATTCACTATACAGAGGAAGCATGGGCAAGTATGACCAGGGTTGGGGACTTGAGTTTTATTTGAAATCATTTTTAAAAAAATCACAGCAGCATCTGTGTAGTCAGAAGGACCACAAACTGGGAAGGGTCAAGGGAGAGAGATGAAAATAGCGGCAACATGAAAGGACAGGCCTATGGTGGCTGGGTACTGGTATGGGAAGCATGGGCCATATTGAAGGTTACACTATAGGACCGGTACTCCTGTGCCAGGAGAAGATGGGGTCCAAGGCAGAGGGGTGTTCTTCTGGGTCTCCAAGGCTGACTTACAGCCCTTTAGTCTCCCCCACTTTTGACCTAGGAGAGAGAGTGACCTTCACACACAGTTCTGGGCCCCCACCTGAGTGGGGTGGGGACAGGAGTCATCTATGCCCCTCTGTCCTGAGGGGGTCATTTATGAGGGGACCTCCCACTTAAGCTCAGGAGTCTCCCCTGAGGGCTCTGGGACCCCAGGAGGGAAGCAGCTTGTCTGTGAAGGATGGCATCCCTGCCTGAAACCTTCTCTGGAGGGAGGCTTGCCCAGGAACCCCTGGTATAGTTTGGGAGCCTAGCTCCTACCTCCTCAGCCACTTCCTCTTCCATTTTGGCTGCCTCGTCCTCCTGTGCAGGGGTAGTCTGCTTCAGTTCCTCCTGTGGAGAACAAAGGGGAATGTGGGACCATGCAGAGGGTACAGAGCCCCCAGCTGCCCTATAACCAGGGCCTTGTCTACCCTGTCCTCAAAGATGAGCAGAAGCCTTCATCATCTTGTTGGAGATGGCAAGCCAAGGTGAGAGAGGTATGAGGGCCAGACTGACTGTAGAAGTGACAGAGCATCATATAAGGGCCCACAGCGGGGGCTCTGTCCGATGATGCCAAGGCCTTTTGAGGGTACCAAATACCCTGGACCCCAGCTTCACCTCTACAAGCTGATGCTGAGTCACCTGGCAGCCCCAGGTTGGACTTTGATGAGAAAGCATGGTAGGGTGGAATGGGTGGGGATGGGCAGTGGCCCCTGAAACCCTAGGCCTGACCTCACCCTCCGTGACCCTGAATCACATGATCACACACCCTCATTCTCCTAAGCTCCCCAAAAGCCTTCGGAAAAGAATAATGTTATCACGGGGACCCTGAGGCCAGGGAGGCCAAGTATCAAGCTTGAGGCCTCAGATCTCAAAGCAGTGGAGCTTGTAGGGATTGGGTCTGGCTTTCTCTAGAGCCACCTCTATCCCCAGTAACATGAGTGCCTCCCTCTTTCCTTCTCCCTGCTTCCTGGATAAGCGGGTTCTAGGTTCAGGCTGGTCTGGTTGGAAGCACCTGGGGTTATACAGTTCTCTCCTATTTCCTTTCTCCTACTCTCCCCTACATCCATCTGGATGCTTGCCTGAAATGGGGGCCTGCCTGGGGGTGGTCATGTGACAGCTGGTGGGCAGTGCCAGACTGGGTGATCAGCACCAACCTCTGGAAGGGCTGTCACCTCCATGCTACCACAGGGTCATCTTGTTTCTTGGTGGACTGGAGCATAAAAAGGCACCAAACTATGTCAGCCAGAGTTGGGGCAGGCTCTCTAGACAAAGAGTGTATGGCCACCTGCCTAGTCCTGCAGCCCCAAAGAGGGCTCATGAGGCCAGTGGCCTGAGTGGTCAAAGATACAGGCAGTGTTGCATCCTTCTACAGTTCACTGGATGGTGACTGGCTTTGGGTGTCACCAGGAAATGTCTCCCTTGGGGTAGCCACCCCCACCCCAGGACCTGGGGTGGCTCCAAGGTCTCACTAGCCCTCCTCCCAGGTCAGAAAGGAATGCCAAAGCAGCCTGGCCCCACACCAAGGCCTCTTTACCGGAGGCTGGGGGAAGGAGGGGTCTGTTGTCTCCTGGAGCACATGTGAGTACTGCCCAGGGTTACTGATGATGATGATATAGACACCTCCCTTTGTTGGTTGGTCTCTATGAGTTGGGTGTGACCACTTCATGGGGGCCATTTCCTTGCATCATCACGCAGCCCAGTGAGACAGATATTCTCATCCTCCTCCTAATTTTAAAGATGAGGAAATGGAGGTCCAGAGACCTTGAATAGCTTCCCAAGGTCATACAGCTAGGAAGGGGCAGAGGTGGGAGCAGGCAGAGTGAGCAGCTAGCTGCCTCTCCAAGGACCTGGAGACCCAGGGTTGGCCCTGGAAGCAGACGCCTAGGTGCTGCTCCCAAAACTAGGGGCAGGAATGGCTGGCCTCCTCCTCTGCCACCCACCCACTTCCAAAGCAGAGATTCTGAGTGCTAGGTGCCCCAGGCAGCCTGTACCAGGTAGGAGAGCTTTCTAGAGGACAGCCTCAGATAGAGCTGGAGACAGCCCTTCTAGAATGGGAACACCTCCTGCCCCCATTATGGATCCCGCTCCCCACGGAGACCTTACACTCATATAGTGGCTCTTGTCAGAGCACAGGCTGCATCTTGCAGCAGGCTCACACAGACTAGCTATGGGAATTTACACACAATGCTTAATCTCTCTGGGCCACATTGCCACACCCTGTCTCATGGGATTTTGTGCTGATTAAATGAGTTAATCGGTGTAAAATGCTTCAAGCAGAGCCTGCTGTGTGGTCGGTGCTGGGATGGCTCACCTAGCCAGCATCTGCCTCCTGGGAGTGTCGCACTGCCCCTGTGTCCTCTGCTGCCAGACAGCAGAGGCACGCTCCCATATACAGTCAACACACACACACACACACACACACACACACACACACACACACACACAAAGGCAGAGGCGGAGAACTTCACTGTTTTCCCATCACTAGGGGGTCTGCTTCCCTGATCCTGGGAGGAGAAAGCTGCCTATTGGGGTGTGGCGGGGGGAGGCTGGACACTGGGTGGGTATGACTCTCTGGTGTCCACTGGCTGGGAGGCTGTCTGCTGTCACTATGTGGGGCCCATAGGACTCTGCCTTTACTAGTCAAATGCAATATCTCCTAAATGCTGAGCACCATCAATAGGGAGTGGTTCTGAGCCTTACCTTTCTGGTTGGGCCCCAAACTGTCTCCCTCACAGGGGTGTCTGTGAAGATTCCAGGAGATTGGGTGTGAAAACACCAAGCACAGACCATCACAGCCCCTAAGTCTCTGTTTCCTTATGTATCAGCGGGGTGATAATGCCTCCTTCCCAGGTAGCCTCTTTGGGGTCCAGGGGAAAGGATGGAACTGGTCTGAGAACCAGGACCAGGAATCAGGTCTCACCTTGCGCACCACTCCGGTGGTGACCGCGATGTTCTCTGCCTCCTCCACGGTCTTGGTGGCCACAGTGTTGACGCTGGTGACCACGGCCTCACTCACTGCATTGGCCTGCTCCTTGGTCTTCTCAGCCACTGTGGGAGGACTCCGGCTGGCCTTGGCCCCAACCCCCTCCCCACTCAGGCCTGGCCTGCCCAAGTCAGGCCTGAGCAGCCCCTTTCCCAGGGCACTAAAACCTCCGGCTCAACCTGAAAGCCTCAGCTGCTCCCGTTCTGACACCAGAGGAGCTGACAGTGATGGGGGAGGCCAACCCTGGGTCTAACCTCAGGTTTCAAGGGTTCTGGCTCTATGTGCAGTGTGGAACCCCAGCTGGGAGGTAAAGAGAACCTTGGGCTTGGGCCTTTAGTACAGGGTGCAGAAGTTCCTAACCCCCATGTTCCCTGGTCCCGGGCTCCTCACCTGAGGTCACGCTCTGCACAACACCCTCCTTGGTCTTCGCTCCTGGGGAAGAAATGGAAGCATCAGCCCAGACCCACTCCTCTTGGTGTTGGGAGGGGAGTGGTCAGGGCAACAGAACAGCTGGACAAGCTTTGGGGCTGGTATCAGATAAGGATGGTGTCTGGAGGCTAGCAGTTCCTTCAAAAGCCACTTCCTGCTGTGTCTGGAGGAAGGAGATGGATGGGAAGTGAACAGGACAGGATGGGGGGATGAGAGAGAGAAGGCCTGAGGTGGGGTTTGGATCCCCCTTGGGCGTGGCCTGGGTTTCAGAAGCAGCAGCAAGACAGGGCTCACAGGAGCTGAGTCATCATCTTGGCTTCCTCTTCCGGAGAGCTGCAGAGGGGATGGGGCTGGACAAGACCCTGAGTCTGGGTCTCATCTCCCTAGCCCCACCCGCTCCCTCTGAATAGGGTGGAGTTCTGTGGCATGGTTGCTGAGCACCTGCGGGGACTCCAGGCTCATTTTGGCTTTATATCCGAGCCGAGGAGCCTAGGAGCGGAGGAGTTGTGTATGCATAAACAGGTGTATCTCAGAGCCAAGTACCTCTCCAGCTTTCCAGGGATCCCTGGAGCCCTGAGGAGGCACAAACGGACATTGATGTATGCCAGAGAATAGGGGTGCCCTGGGTCCAGAGACCCTGACTCAACACCCAGGTCTTCATACCCTCCCAAAATGCCACCCAGGGGCTATGGGATAAGGTCAGACCCAAAGTAACTGAGCATTCTGGGCTCTGGCAACCAAGCTGTTCCTCCCTGCCCCACCCAAACTCACCCACATACATCACACCCTCCTTGGTCTTCTCAGCGGCTTCTGTCACCCCCTGCTTGGTCTTTTCCACAGCGCCCACCACACCCTCCTTGGCGATGGAGAAGCCCTTCTTGAAAACATCCATGGTGGTGGCAGGAACGGAAGCCTGATTCTCCCTGCGAGCTGTGGCTGGAGCTGGCGCAAGTGCTGCCGCAGCCAGTGTCCCCACTGCTGCCTCTTATTGACGCCGATGAAATATTGATGATGCGGCGGCGGCTGGCCTGTGGGAGCCCAGCCAGTCTAGGGGGCGGGGCGGGAGGGAGGGCGGGTGGGGTTGGCAGCAGCGTCTGGACACATCCTTATCCATCACTGCCCCTCATTAATTCACTGCCCTGTCCACCCAGGGGACAGCCCTGGCTAGGGAGTCTCATGCCTGGGGCTGTTGTGTCTGTGACGTGGAGGGCAAAGAGGGAAGGCACTTTCATTACCAGCGTCCCAGGTAGGGTAGGGGTCAGGGCCACGCAGGCCTGTCAGTCAGGAGTGGCCAACTTCCCAGACTGGCCTGGGCTGCCCAGGCACTCACTGTGAAGCCCACATCCAGGGCTGCAGTAAGGCCAGGTGGAGGATCCAGGACAGAGCCTGCAAAAGCTTCCCCATGGCCTGGCCTCTGGCTACACATTATGTGGCCCTTAGAAAGCTCCCTTCTCCCTTTGAGCCTCCACCCACCTGCTGGCTCCCACAGCCCAGCTATGACAGGTGCTGAGGGGACACAAAATGTCCCCTACTTCCTGGCCACCAGCATGGATGGGTACCAGTTTCCCTGAGACTGACCAACCACTTCCTGCAGCCCCACCTCAACCCTTGTGCTCATCTCCTGATTCCCATGCATACGCATTCACTGGGGCCACCTCCCTGAGTCTCCCACACCACTAGGGGCCCTGACCCAAGTCTTCCCAGGACACAGGATCCAACTGGGTTGTTAGCCGCCTCTGTGGGGGCCTGAGGTGGGGGTGGGTATGTGTGTATGTGTGAGGGGGCTGGACTAGACGCGGTGGGCCGGCCCAGGCCATTTCCTCTCTTTGTTGTCCCTATGCTTTATTTTCCTTTGAGACTTAACTTGAAGCAGTTTCTGGAATCACTGGCAGAGGCTGAGTGTGCCCACTGCCAAGATGATCCTGACACTGCTGCTCAGCCTCGGGGGAACCCTAGGCTGGGGGTTGCTGTGGGCCCAGGCCCAGGCCCCTGGTACCAGGTTCTCTGATCCACACAGCCCCAGGCTGCCTGGGGTCTGGAGGACGGAGGATGAGGACATCGGCAGGGACTCATTCAGTCGGTAAGAAGGAGTGAGTCGTGGTGATGGATCTGAGCCTTGGGGTGGGTCGTGGTGATGGATCTGAGTCCCAGGTCAGCCAGATCAGGGGCTCTCTGGACGTCAGTTATACATCTGTGAAATGGGCTAATATTATCTATCCGCTGGGCAGCTGTGAAGCTGAATGAGGTGCTAGGTGCAAGGCTCTCCTTCAGGAGGTTACCTGCAGCCAGCCAGGGCTCAGCCATAGGACCACAGGAAATTCCCTGTTTGACCTGTGGCAGAGAATGGGCCTGGGAGTTGGGTAGGGCAGGAACACTTCTTGTCATCAACCATTCAGCATGGAGTCAGTTGAGGGGCCGTGGTTCCAGAAGTTTCCAGCTGGCCTGACAGAAGTTCATAGTTTTTGAAATCAGTCAGTCCTGAAAACTGAACCACGGTGAGGCTGGCCCATAAGCTGTAGAGGACAGATACTTCTGGGGACTGGATTTTGATCTGCATGCCCAGGGTGACTGGTGTGGGTCCTCAGCCTGAGTCTGAGAGTGAGTAGCGATCAGAGAGGTTGCCCTGTTCCACCTCCAGAATAAAAAGATGTGACATCCAGCAAGCTCTGCTTCAGTTCCCCTCTGGGAGTGGGCAGAATGGCCTTGCCACTGGACACTATTTTTAGGTCTTCTATTTGTCCAAGGCCAGGATCCTCCTGCTGATAAGGTGCTGGGCCTGCAGGTCCCTCCTCACGGTACTCCACAGTGAGAGCAGCAGGTGCCATTTACTTGGCCAGGCACCTTGCCAAGTGTTATCTCAGTTAATCCTCCCAATAGCCTCAGTTACAGAGGAACCTTAGGCTCAGAGAGACTAAGCAGCTGGCCAAGGCCACACAGTTAAGAAGAGCTTGAGCCAGGTCCAGAGTCTGACTCCAGAGCTCATGCCATGATCCCTGGAGTACTCAAAAGCAGCCCTGGCCCCCAAATGTGCCTACTCTCTTACTCACTGCCAACACAGACACACACACACACACACACACACACACACACACACACACACACACCCCCCAGACTTCATTGAGGACATACATATGGATTTGGAGAATGGCCAACTCACACCTACCCAGTCTCCGGGTCTGAGACTGATCATCATGTAAGCTTACAGAATGCATCTGCCTGGGACAGTTCTACACAACTCTGACATTTCAAGGTGAATATATTTGTTGGACACTTTCCCTGAAGTAGATTTGACTAGGGAGAGGCAGTAAGTGAGTGCACGCTGACCGCCCCCCCACCCCAGAAGCAGGGGATGACTGTGTGGGGAGGAGTGGCCTCAAGGTGGACCTAGAGAGATTTTATTCCTGCCTGACCCCAGTTCTACTCAGGGCTGAGGCTCAGGTGATTTTTGGTGGGGAACCTAGCCACCCTGCTCTGAACCAAGCACCAACACTTCTCTCCCCAAATCATTAGCTCCATGCTCCTGTCTCTGGGCTTCCTGACCCCCTTGATGAAAAGGAGGATGGGGGAAATGGAAAGGAAACAGAAGACACTTCTCTTTCTATCCACTTATGGGCTGCCCTACAGGAGTCACTCAACCATTATCTGGGTACCTTGGCTTAGAAATGTCCAGAGATGTGTCCCAGGCCCTAGTCCCAGGGGCATCCAGAGGGTCCCAGCAGGCCTGCTGTGCCTTCTTCCCACAATCAGGAAGCTTTGGTCCCCTCTGGCCAAGCCCAGGTTGTCAAGGCCTCTAGAAGCGCTGGTGAGAAAGGAAGGAAATGCTGCTCAGCTTCCTTGGGCTGATTGCTTCCCGTGCTCCTGTAAAGAGACAGGCGGAAACGCTGCTCCGGCCTCCCTCCTGTAACAGGGGAAGGGGAGGTGGAACAGGCACTCCTACTCAAGCAGAGGCACCAACACCATCAGTCACAAGCCTGGTGGACCCACCACCCCTGGCTACCAGAACCAGACTTCCTGCCCTGTATTTACTCCTCATACCTATTTCTGTGGACAGGGGCCAGGGCAGGCCCTGGACACAGACTCAGATAAGACCCTCTGTAAGGAGAAGTTTAAACAGAACAACTTGGTGCCTTATGCCAGATTCCGAGGTGGAGGAGGGATATAGTTGAGAGCTTCCTAGGTCCCCGGGGACTCTGACCAGCAGGGCCTAGTGAGCGAGCCAGCTACTTGGGTATTGGACTCTGGGAGAGGAGGCTCTTCTGTGCTCCCTGGCTTTGATGAATGTGGTGAGAGTAGCAATTAAAGATGTGGGCTCCTCGGCTGCAGGAAGCACAGGGTTGAGCCTTTGGAGGGGACTGAACTGAGCCCCAGGCAACATGCCTCATGTTCATATTGTGACAGAGCTGAGGTCACTACTATTCTCTCCACTTTGCATGTTGTGAGGCTTGTGTGAGGGGCACTACCCAGGGCCATACAGCTTCTAAGTGACAGGTCAGAGCCTGGGCCCACCTTTGCTGGGCTGCAAATCTCAGGTGTCCTCTGTCCTGTCTCCTCCAAGATGGGTGGGAGTATAGGAGATGCTGCTCTCAGCATCCCAGCTGGCCCCAGCCCCCAGCATCATCTTCCCCTTATTCACATTCAAGGAGCATTTGTGATTTTGGCAGCTGAGGCTCAGAGGAGTCATGTGTATCACATGTATTGCTGGAGATCACACGAGAGCCCGGTGGAGCTGAGGCCCACAGCTGTACCTCTTGCACCGGTTCTTGCTCTCCGAGGCACAGGACCCTAGGCACAATGAAGGAAGACCCCCACTGGCCAGAGTCACACTCAGAGAACCCTGGCTCTGGGCTGGAAGTCGAGTGCGCTGCAGGCTCCTCTGCCAAGGCCCCTTTCTGGCTCAAAACTCTGCAAAATTCACCCCTAGAGTGATCACATTCTCAGTCGCATTCAGGGCCTCAGAGAGCAAGGATGCTGAGAACATGCCCTCCTCCCCAAGAAGACTTCAAGGGCAGCTAGAGGTGGATTTTACTGTCTGGTTATGAGGCACTTATGTGTCCCAGGAGGCAGTGGCAGCAGCACATTCATAATTCAGAAGGCTCTAGCTAATAGCCTTTTCCTTGCTAGAAACTCTCTGCCTTCCCCAGAGCCCCTCCCTCTGCCCCCAGGGAGAGGCCAGTAGTGGGAATCTTCTCCCTTTCCAGGACTGTGGGAAGTGTGTGTGGAGGTGGGGTGCATTGCTAAAGGTCACCCTGAGTCTAGGGACAGAGAGGGGAGGAGAGCCCAGGTCTCCCAGCTTCCATCAGAAGCTCCAAGGGCTTCAGCTACCACTCTCCTGCCTGGGGCTGGGCATCAGGTTCGGCCCATGTTGGAGGCCCAGGGCAGGCCCAAAAGTGGCTGGAGGAACACCACACTCATTTCTAGGCTGGCGCCTGTCTCTCAATAAACCACTGTGAGATGAGGGTACAGGGAGGGTGCGGGCCTGAGACTAGGAGGCAGTGAGAACAATGGGGCACCTCAGCAAGCTGGGCTGGGGGTGCAGGCTCAGAGGGTCAGCAAGAAGCTGCCAAGAGCTGGAGGAAACCAAAGCAAAGGTCAGGAATGTTCCCAGGGCTTCTGGGCCAGCAGCCTGTACTGTGCCAAGGGGATGGGGCTGCCAAGGGAGGGGGAGCGTGGGCAGAGAGAACAGAGGCTGCTGGAGATTTGGGCAGGTCAAGAGAGAAAGTTCCTGGGCAGGAAGGGTGGGCAGCACTGGTCCCAGTTCCAGGAGCTCGAGGTGGAAAGTCCCAGTCACTCCCTGGCAGCATCAGCACGCCCAGGACCCAGGCCTCTGGACCCTTTGGAGCAGTTTCAAGGGTGTGCAAGGAGTAAACTTTATTTCAAGTGGCTGTTTCTCAACCTCAGACCTATTGACGTTTGAGATTGACTGATTCTTTGTTGTGGGGGTGTAGGGCTGTGCTGTGTGTATTGTAGGATTAAGCAGCATCCCACCAGATGCCAGTAGCACCCCCGCCCTCCTTGTTGTGAGAACCGTAAATGTCTTCAGAAATTGCCAATATATGTGGGGGAAAGTCTCTTCTCCCCATTTGAGAATTATTGGTTCAGAGAAACACTTACCCTAGGGCTGGGCCCATATTCCAGGAATTTCCAGGGGGCCCAGTGTGGGGATGGGTGGAGCTGAAGTTTCTGGTTCTTGAAACAGTCTGTGCAGGCTGAGCACTGGGCCCAGCACTTTGCACAGTCCACTGTTTCAGTGTTGAATAAAAATTCTCTGCTTAAAATCAGGGCCGCCTTCATGGGCATGCAACCTAAGCAGTCTACATAGCACATGGCACTCAGAAGAGCCCCACACTTAGCTGAATCTCTATTATTGACTCTCATTTTCATTTTGCACTGGATCCTACAGATAACGTAGTTGATCTTGTGTAAAATATTTACTGTCTGTCCCTCTACAGAAAAACTTTGCTGATAAGGTTTGTTGAGACAATCAAAAGCCCCAGCTCCCTCTATTCCCCAAAAGCAATGACTTTCATCACTTCAGGTGATTGTTTTGGCATTTACCTCTGGATCTCTAATAATATGCTCATATGGCTACTTCTTGGTAAGTAGCATTATCTATGATTCAGCTCTTATTCCACTTCCATACCTCCACCCCAACACGCATTCACATATGTGCATGAGCACGCATCCATGTGCGCACATGTGCACGCACACTTCCTATCTATCATTCTCCCATATTGTCATTTTGAGTATTTACATTCATACGACTACATATACGACTTAGAGTTGAGACTTGAAAAAACTATGAATCCTCCCACCCCGTGCACTTTTGGTTTCCCCTGGAGGAAACAATTATCTTTTTTTCTTTTGCATAGTTTTCTGTGTCTTTATCATATTCTAAATTCTCAGTCAGTTGCCCACATCTGAGCTCACCTTTCATCTGTGTCAGGTGTTTGACCACCTTAATCCTTAGAAACACCTCCTCCTCTCTCTGAGCTGCAGCTGTGCTCCAGTCTGGACTGGGCCCCTCGCCCACCACCCATCATTACCCTGGGCTCTCCGTGCACCATCTCCCCGGGTACTCCCTGCTGGAAGTCCTGTTTCCTGATGTCATGCTTCCTCCTTCTTGGTGCTCTCTCTTGTACCTCTGGCACAATGGTACTCAGTCCTAGCAGCGTTTTAGAATGACCCAGAGGACTTTAAAATGCTGATGCCCAGGCCTCCCTCAAACCTGGAGAAAAATCTCATTTAACTTGCCTGGGCTCTTTTTGGGGGGAGTGTACTCTTATTTTTAAAGTACCACATGGTGGTTTTGATGTAAAGATTTGGTGGTAAGACTGAGAACCACTATTCTAATAACTCCCTGATGAGGGATTCTGGAAAGGAAAATGCTTTGAAACCTGGCATGCTGAAAGTGTCTTTATTCTGCTCTCCTTGCCTTGACTTGTTAGGCTGGGTATTGGATTCTAAATTGGAAATAATTTTCCTTCAGTAATTTGAAGTTAATTCTCTACTGTCTTCTAGTTTTTAGTAGTGCTGTTGAGAAGATCAAGGCCATTCTAATTGCTGTTGTGTATGTGTATGTGTGTCTTGGTTTTTCTCTCTAAAAAGTGTAGACTCACTTTGATTCTCAGAATTCTAAAATATCATAATGATGTGCATTGATGTTTTATTTTCATAGTAATGTAGATAATTGGTGGGCCTTTTGACTCTGAAAATCCAAGTTCTTCACCTCTTAAACATTTGGTTCTTTTTCATCGATGATTCTGTCTTTCTGGTCTCTTCCTTTTCTCTTTCTGTAACTCCTATTGTTTGTTTGTTGGATTACTAGCACTGGTCCTTTATTTTTCTGATCTTTTCTCTCCTTTTTTTTTTTTATCTCTCTTTGCTTTTCTTTCAGGAAAATTTCTTTATCATTACCCTCTAACATTTTCATTATATTTCTTTTTCATTTCTACTGTTATGTTTTTAATTCCCAAGGGTTCTCTTTGTTCTCTTTTTATATAACTTCCTGTTCTTATTTCTTGGATGCAGTAGGCTCTCTTGTCATCTAGGACCTTTTATTTTTTAATAGTAGAAAAGAAAGGTTTTATTAGAAGGGAAAGTACACTTCCAGATGTGGAAGTGGGCCTGAACAAGAGAAGCATGGCTCAAAAAGTCTCGTCTGGTACTATTAACGCAAACTTGCGGGAAGTTCTCTTCTCCCTGCATAGTCTTGGGTTTTTTCCAAGTTGAGTTTTTTCCATTTGCTTGTTTTGACTTCCCTCTTTTATAATGGAGATTTTCCTCAGGGACCATCCTTGGATGTCTTCTCACTTGAGACTGAGAAGCTGATTGGAAGCTGGGTATCCGGAGGGTGCTTTCTGACCTGTTTTGTTATAGGTTGCTTTGCTGGGCTATTTCATGGTGGGACCCATGATGTCAGTGTCTCTAGGTATTTTCTCTTGAGCAGGGTCATTTCCCTGATAAGTTTTTGCAGTTTGCTGCCAAGCTTCTTGCAGCTGAGTGGGAAAGCAGGCTGAGGTGTGTGTGGGTGGGGGGGTGGTGTCTCTGCACTCAAAATAGATACAGTCACTCAGTCCACCTCAATTCTTCTCATCCCTCCCTGGCAGCATCCCTATATGAGGATGCCCGATAGCCCCAGAACAGAGATCAGCTCCAGAGAATAAAAGCTCAGGCCCAATAGCCACTCTATCTCCAAAGCCCCTGAACATTGTTCCTAATGTCTCATAAATGTGGCCATGTCTCTCCATAACCCCCACCATCATCCAGTGCAAGCTGTCTGAGTCTCTGACCTAGATTCCTGACACAACTACCTATGTCTTGCCCCCTTCTGTCCTTGTTGAACCAATTAATGAGTGAAGGTGGCTCTTTAATGTCACTTCCCTGCTTAAACTTCTCATACCTTCAAGACACAGTTTAGTGTCTTAGCTGGCACTCAAGGCCCCCACAGTCTACCTTCTTACCTCTGCCTTCTCTCCTTCACGGCCCCCACCCTCTGCACCTCTGAAGGGCCACACACTTCTGTTATAGTTCCTGCTACTTCAGGCAGCCCAGTTATCACCTCCTCCTGAAAGTCTCCTAACACCTGTCACACCATCTGCTCTTCCTTGGGACACTGAAGGGAAGGTTTGCACTTCTATATCAGCACTGAGTGCTGTTGAGCTTGGGCCCAACACTTGGTACCCATGAGGTGCTGAGCTAAACTGAGCTATGGGATCATTGCCACTTGCAACTCTGGAGAGCTCTGCTCTGGGAGCTGACTGCTGGCGAAGGGCCTTCTTCTAAGCCTGTCAAGTCTGCCACCAGGTCAGTGAGCATGGGCTCTATCAGCAGAGAGCATCTCTGCTCTCCTGGACCTACAAAGCATGTAGAAGGAGAAGCTCCCTCCTAGTATTCTGAATGCTGAGCACGATCCCCAAATCACCCTGTAGGACCTCAGCGTTGGTGACCTTTCCCAGAGAAGAGAGTGTTTGGCCTAGCTAATTTCCCCTACAACTATCTGAAAGTCCATTTCCATAATGGCCATAATGGGGCATGACCAGGGAGCAGTGCTCTTCCTGCAGCTAGGTCTCTGGTGAAATAACATGTGAGTGGTAATTGGGGAGGCTGCTGGGGCAGTGATTCAGGGTTCCCTGAGCACTTTTAAGGAGCCAGGCACTGAATACTCATTCACTCACTTAGAGGAAGGTATTACAATCTCCTTTGGATAGATGGAGAATGGAAACTCCCTATGTGCCTCACTCAAGGTCACACAACCAGAAAATATGAAAGATTTAAACACAGGTCTCTCTAGGCCCAGTGGCACCATGCTGCCTCCCTGGCACCAGGAGAAACAGTGAGAGACCTTCCTGCCTCTGTGGGTAATTTTGCTGTGACTTTTGGGGGTCTCCTCAGCCTCCCTTTGCTGGCCCTGAGGAGGCTTTCTGGAAATTGATGGAACGGGTGCTTTTGCAGACAGGTTTTGTGGTGCTCCTGCTCTGGAGCTGAGAAATGAATAATGCAGAGCACTACCTTCTCAGGTTAATGGATTGCAGAATCCCTGGCATTGGGTGGGGCAGGGAAGTGGGGGTGGGGTACTCTGCACTGGCACCCCCTGTTAACCTCTAGGAAGGGTTGTAGGATGGGAGCCTGGGCATGGCTCAGCAGCCCTCTCTTCTGGCTTGATTTTTCCAGTAACTGGTGCCCCTACCAGAAGTCCAGGCTGGTCACCTTCGTAGCCGCTTGCAAAACAGAGAAATTCCTCGTCCACTCGCAGCAGCCATGTCCTCAGGGGGCTCCGGACTGCCAGAAAATCAAAGTCATGTGAGTGGGGCAGGGCAGGGTAGGCCATTGGTCCAGTTCCCACCTTGGTTCACCCCGGAGTCACTGAGCTAGCCCTCTTCCCCCAGGTACCGTATTGCCCACAAGCCAGTGTACCAGGTCAAGCAGAAGGTGCTGGCCTCCGTGGCCTGGAGGTGCTGCCCAGGCTTTGCTGGCTCCAACTGCCAGTACCATGGTAGGTCTCCCGGTGGTCCCCTCCCCCCTCAACCTGTGACCCCAGAGGTTGTGCAGCTCCTTTGACCTCTTGGGATGAACATCTGATGCCTCTTCTCTGCAGATCCCACTGTGATCCCTGAGCCTGCAGATCTAGCTGATGGCCTTCAGGAGACTTGGGATGAGGTATTCAGCTTTGAATCTGGTATGTTGCTTTCCTGGATGATGCAGGAGGGGAGACAGACAGAAAGAACCCATGTACCTAAACCCTATCCTCTGATAGGGTGGTGCCAGTTTTGGAAAACTTTGTCCCTGGAATCAGCAGAGGCCCCTCTGAGGGCATCGCCCTACCCCATAACCAAGCAGGCCAGGTTCACAGGGCCCTCAGTGACCTGCCTGCTGGTAAAGCACACACACCCTTTTCCTTGACCTCATTTTCTAGGAAGGACAATTCATCTGACACCTTCCTTGCCCCCTGAGCTACACAAGCTCCCATGGCCTGGAAGAAGCCTCCCAAACCCTTTGCCCCACAACCAGGGTCAGGAAGTCATGCTGTCTCTGTTCTTGAGTCAGCATAGGAGAACTACCACAAGATCCCATTTGTGGGGCTTTTCAAGGCAGGGCCAATGTTGGGATGGTGAATGACTTTCATTATGCGGTGAACTCCTATCTACTGACAAGGGCTGTCTAAAATGGTGTTGAGAGGCCACATCCATGTTGCTGAGGAGGAAAATGTGCCATGATTGATGAGTCATATCTGCTATAGGTGTGGGTGGCAGGGTAAGGACTTACCATGTATTTGCCCTTCAAGACTAAAGGCTTCTAAGCTCCGGCTCAGAGGCCATCAGCATACACTTCTTTGCTCTGAACTCTGAAATCTCTGTACCTTATGATTTGCCCTCAATACTTATTTCTTATGTACCTTCAGGCCACCCAGTTACAGAGACCAGTAACATCCTGGTGCAGCAGGGAGAACAGCCACAGGGAGATCTCCAGAATGACATTCACCACATGGCAGACAGCCTTCCAGGCCTATGGAAGGCCCTGGCAAGCAACCTCACAGCTGCAATGACTGAGGCAAATCAGACAGAGCTGGGTGAGTGTCAGACTCCGTGGGCTGAGGTAGAACCTGATCACACCCAGGAGGATGAGTGGGAGGGGAGGCAGGAAGGCCCAAATCTCAGAGGACCCCCTCTCTAGTCCCAACCTGGGAGGGTGTCTGCTTCATCCGGGCTTGTGTCAAAATGTGCATCTGTTGCAGAGTCTCCTGGCAGATCCTTGGAGCAAGTGCTGCATTTCAGCCCCATTTGGAAGAGCTTTAACCAAACTCTGCACAGCCTCTCCCAGGCCATAAGAAACCTATCTGTTGATGTGGAGACCAATCGACAGGCCATCAAGATGGTTCAGGAGAGTGTCGTGCCCAGGGCTGACTTCCAGGAACTTGGTACCAAATTTGAGACCAAGGTCCAGGAGAATGTCCAGAGAGTGGATCAGCTGCAGCAGGACGTGGAGGACCGCCTGCATGCCCAGCAACTTTCCCTGCACCACTCCCTGTCTGAGGTCCAGGCCAATGTGGACACCAAGCTGAAGAGGCTCCTTAAGGCTCAGGAGCACCTAGGGTCCAATGGCAGCCTGGTGGTGGCGACAGCAGGAGCTGCAGCAAGGCCGGAACCAGAGAGCCTGCAGGCCAGGCTGGGCCAGCTGCAGAGGAACCTCTCGGCTCTGCATCTGGTCACCAGCCGCAAGGAAGAGGAGTTACAGAACACCCTGGCAGACATGAGAACGACCCTAGCCCGGCACGTGGATGAGATCAGGGAGCTGTATTCTGAATCTGATGAGACCTTTGATCAGATCAGCAAAGTGGAGCGGCAAGTGGAGGAGCTGCAAGTGAATCACACCGCACTGCGCGAGCTGCGTGTGATCTTGATGGAGAAGTCACTAATCATGGAGGAGAACAAGGAGGAGATTGAGAAGCAGCTCCTGGAGCTTAACCTCACCCTCCAGCACCTGCAGGGCAGCCACGCAGACCTCATCAAGTACGTCAAGGACTGCAACTGCCAGAAGCTCTATTTCGACCTGGACGTCATCCGGGAGGGCCAAAGGGACACCACGCGCGCCCTGGAGGAGGCTCAAGTAAACCTGGATGAGCGGCACCAGCGGGACGGCTCCTCCCTGCAGGCCTTGAGCAGCACCGTGGCCACCTTGTCTCTGGCGGTGGAAGCACACAAGGCGGACCATGACCGGGCGCGGGCCGACGGGGCACGGCTCCGGAGCCAGGTTCAGGCGTTGGGCGGCGAGGCCAGTGCGCTGAGGACCGCCGAGGGTGAGCTCCGCCGTGAGATCCAGCAGCTGCACAGCTCCTTCGCGGCGCTCCTGGAGGATGCGCTGCGGCACGAGGCCGTGCTGGCTGCCCTCTTCGGGGAGGAGGTGATGGAGGAGATGTCCGAGGAGGCGCCAGGACCGCTCCCCCTGCGCTATGAACAGATCCGCGTCGGCCTCCAGGATGCTGCCAACGGGCTGCGCGAGCAGGCGCTGGGCTGGGCCACGCTGGCCGCCAGAGTGACAGCGCTGGAGCAGGCTGCAGGAGGTGGCAGGCAGGGCCCCGAGAGTCTGGAGCCCAGCCGCGATGCAATGCCAGAGGAGGCTGGTGGGCCTGACCCGCCGGGGCTGGCACGGCACCTCCAGCGCCTAGGCTCCGACATAAAGCGGCTGGAGCAGTGCTGTGAGGCTTCCTGGGCCACTGCCCTCAACAGCTCCCTGGAGGACCTCCACGGAGCGCTTTCCACAACCCGGCGTGGCCTGGAGCGGCACCAAGAGCTTTTCCACAGCCTCTTTGGGAACTTCCAGGGGCTTGTGGCAACCAATGTCAGCCTGGACCTGGGGAAACTGCAGGTCATGCTGAGCAGGAAAGGGAAGAAACAGCAGAAAGGACCAGAAGTTCCCCGGAGGAGGGACAAGAAACAAGTAGAGCCTTTGGCCTATGCCCATTTCAGAGGGCCAGTGCTGGGTGCCCTGGGAGCAGAGCTCCATGAGGCAGGTGAGTTCCTGGCCCAGGGAGACTGGGCAAATCTAAGACAAGGCTGTCTGCAAGCAGCTCTTCTGCCTCAGAGGAGGACTGGGGTGAAAGAGAACAGGATGGCAGTCATTCATGACTATACAGGGCTTGGCCTTGCCCTTGACCCACTTTCCATTCAGGGTGAGGGGCATCTTAAGTCCTCTAGCGTATAAGGAGGTAGAAGTCACAAGAACCAGCCCTCAGTGAGCAGGCAGAGCCTCTCCATGTAAACCTTTGAGGCTCATGTATACACAGCTGGCTAATGCCACTGTCTATAGAGCAGGGAGTGGAATGCCTCCTTTTCTTCCATGCCATACCTCAGATCCCTCCACCTCAGGTCTTCACAACCCCACTTCACCACCACCCACCCCACCCATGTGTTTAACTAGTGTGTGAATAGGGCTGGTCTCACCTGCCATGGGCAACACCTCATAAGAGATGAATACAGCAAAAGACCTTGGTCCTTGAAAGGAGCTCATTCTGCTAACTGGTTAGTTGAGGGCTCCGTCTAAAACTCAACCCCAAGCCACAGTCAGGTTAGCTCAAATGGGTGCTGAAGAAAGATGGAAGATGGGAAGACACATTTTTCTTCCCTGCACTAGGTCTCCTGGAATGCCCTTCTTGGGCTTTGCCATTTTAAATCATCACAGCAGCTCAAGAATGCGTCACTACCATCTAATCTAAAACTGAGGCTCTGTCAGGGATAGTGTCCTATTGAAACAGCTAGTGAGAGGCACAGAGGAGCCCTGAACCCAGTCCAGCTGTGTCTAGGGTACTGGCTCTTCCCCAGGGAAAGGCCTTGGATGGCTGGTCCTTGCAGGGCCCTGAGAACCTGGGCCTGAGAACCCAGTTCTGAGGCTGAAGTGATGTCAGCCAGCCTTCCCATTCCCCTTCTTGAGTGTGGTCCCGAGAAGGGGACCACTAGTTTCTGTGCTTCAAGTGACTCTTCTCTAACTGAAGCTGGCCTTGGGGCTATGGCCACCTCTTTGCCCAGACATGGAGCTAGATACAAGGCCACCATCTGAGCTATCTGTACCCTGAGTTAGCCTGGCATGTGGAACATCGTTACCGAAGGTCCCACCCCAAGCCTGCCCAGCTCCCACTGACCCTCCATTATGGCCCCAAAGGCTGTGTCTCCCTGGGGGCAGTGAACAGAGCACAGGCTCTAGCACCACTTGTCTCAGTTTCTGCCTCTGTAAAATGAGAGAATCACACCTATATCAAAGGGTTGTATAAAGATGAACAGATACATGTACCAAATGCCTAGCACAAGGCTTAACATTTAGTAGAAACCAGTTAATGTTTTCCTGTTTCCCCAGCATTCTCAGGATTAACTCTTCCATTGTTTTCCCACTTGTGAGTGCAAGGCCTCAACTGCTGATAGTTTAGGAATTTGAATTTACCACTACAATAATTTGTTAGTAAAAATAATTTTTTCCCCTTAAAATTATTTGTCTTGCAGGAAGGAAAGCCACAGGGTTTGGATTTGCCTGCTAGCAAATCAGGAAGCACAACCCTCTCTGGCTAGTTGGGGGCTCCCTCTAAAACTCACCCCCAAGCCAGGTTGGCTCGAATGGGTGCAGGAGGGAACAAGCACCGGTAGAGGGCGTGTAGGCCGGCTTTCCTTGCACTGGCAGAACGCCCCACCCCCAGGGTGTCAGGGGAACTGCAGGGCAGGCAGCAGGCCTTCGATGTGACACAATCTTACACAAATGGGAAAGTTTTCTGAACTCTAATTCTCAGAAAATCTTCTAGAACTAGAAAGGAACACAATTTTATCATTCACAAGGCTATTTCTGGGCCTGAAGCCAAATTGCTAAGACTCTAGTTCTGGGACCTAAATCACTAACTGCTATGCAGATTTTCCTCTTTTAGGTAGGCCTTGGTTTCATCCCTGAGGAATGGGGAGCTTGGTCTTAACAGAGAGACAGAGACAGAGGGAAGGAGAAGGAGAAGAGGGAAAGCAGCAGAGAGAAAGGGAAAGAGGGAGGGAGAGTGAGAAAGTGTATAAGCATGTTGAGGGAGCCTTACAGAGGAATGACCTCATCAGTGCCTAGGCCAGTGTCATGGCTGGAACCCCAGTAGGACCCACCCTTCTTGTCCAATCTCCTGTCCCTATCCCTGTCTGGGCATCTTGGCCAGGCAGCCCAACCTGCTCCTTCCTCACTGTACCTTCACCCTCTACACAGAGGGCTTCCTCTGGCTTCATGCCTGTGTTCTCTTATTCTAAGGCTGGCTAAAGTGCTTCTTCAAGTGGGAAGAACACCAGAAATCAGGACATCCAAGGACAGTTCCCAGTTTGGTCATTAGTTAGTGCCACTTGGAGCAAGCTTTCCCTTTCTAGGTCTGTTTCCCCATCTGTAACCCCAGGGTTCTGTGCAACATTTTGAAAACATTAAGATGACCAGCTTGAAAGCTTTTCTTCCTTGGTCCCACCTGTTCTTCTCTAAGGTCCTGTGTCAAACATCTGGGGTGGTAGGAACCACCCTTCACTGTTCCTTAGTTATACCAGTGTTAGCATTGTTACTTTGAGGACAGGTACATTTTCTCTTTCTCTTGGGTACCTAGCAGTAGTGACAGTAGTATGAGAGCCAAGAGTATAGGGTTCCTGTCCCAGTCTGCCATTGATAAGCCGTGTTAAGCATTGGACCAGTTAGGCACTCAAGACTCAAAGTGTCCTCAGGGGTACTTATGTCTCAAAAATGTTGGAAGAAAAAGGGATCAAACAAGAAAGTGCTTTTAAAAACTTACACCAGTAGTAACAACAGACTTGTATTTTCTTTTCTCTCAACTAATGAAATACAAAGAATTGGCCTGTTAGCCCCCACTGAGATACATTGCTGTTGGGGATATCTAGGTTATCCAGCAATAGTGACCTGTTTTCTAATGTTAACAAAGGGAGGAAGGTAGATCTCAGGGTTTAATTTCCCATCCAAAGAATTGAGGAACTGAGTCACTGCGCACTTTCTTCCTGCGTTCCAGGCTCCCCTGTGGCCTTCTATGCCAGTTTTTCAGAAGGGACGGCTGCCCTACAGACGGTGAAGTTCAACACTACTTACATCAACATTGGCAGCAGCTACTTCCCTGAAGATGGCTACTTCCAAGCCCCTGAACGTGGCGTCTACCTATTTGCAGTGAGCATTGCATTTGGCCCAGGGCCAGGCACCGGGCAACTGATACTTGGAGGTCACCATTGGACCCCTGTCTGTACCACCAAGGAGCAGAGGAGTGGAAGCACGGTGACCACCTTTGCTATGGCGGAGCTGCAGAAGGGTGAGAGAGTGTGGTTTGAGTTAACCCAGGGATCAGTAATAAAGAGAAGCCCGCCGGGGACTGCATTTGGGGGCTTCCTGATGTTCAAGACCTGAACACGGGGGCCCAACTCTGACCAGACATTGTGGACTTGCCCAGCTCTCCTTGAGGATCTGGCCAGGGTTGGTCTGGATACCATCACGTCGCTCTAGCTCTTTCCTGGAAACCTCCTGTGAAGAGCGGGCCCCCCTCTAGATGCACTATTAGGGTATTTCTTAATGATGATGACTGGAATGCTTCTCTCTGGGCGGGACCTTCTCTCTGGGGAAGTGTGAACCTTGGCGTGGTGTGCCTTCTGAGGCAGCATGACTTGGGCTCCAGCAACCTGCTGCGCCCTGTATTCTTCAGCTTCTTCAGTGTTTTGCTCCACCTGTAACTGGAAACTTCCATATAACACTAAACGGTTCTCTCACTTCAGTCTCCCTGATCTTATGCCAGAAAACCATTCTTTCCTGGAAGGAATGTTTAAAATAGAGGTGACATTTTCAACAGTGTTGGAACCCAGTCTCCAACCACTAAAGGGCAATAGGAGAAAACCAACCTGTTTGTTTGCTCTGTCAGTCAGAAATGAAGACAGTACTTGTTGAGTTAACCAAGGAAAACATATTTTTTCCTTAGTCTCAGTCCTTCCTTGAATTTATCTGTAACTTTAGTTTCACTTCTTTTTCTCCTATCTTCTTTTTCTCCTACAGAATAAAGGCCAAGAGATGCCAAACATGAACTAAAATATATATAGCTTTCACCTTTTTACTTCCTCTAATAGCTTATGAGCAGCCTAATTCTTATTAGCATCTCTACCAGGAAGGTTGCCGAGGGAGGGAGGCAAAGAAAATTGTAAAAATATCGATCAGTTTCATCAACTTTAGAATAAAGCAATGTCCTTCAAATCTCTGCCTGGTTTACTTATGGAGAGCAAAAAGATTTGGTAAAGTAGGTGGAAATGTGGGACAAAATGAAACTATTTGGGATAAATGTGACTTCCATTATTCTAGGCCTTCTCTTACTTCACAATTTCAGTTAATTCTACATAAAACACCCAGAGGCCTCCACGGTAGGCCTTGACATTAATATTGGATTAGACAGTACAGCTTAGAGTTGCAATTACTGCAGTATCAATATATGGTTTTCAAAAAATTGAATTCTAGAGCAACAGGCTTGAGAAAGCAGTCATCTAGTTGTTAGAAAATGTTTATGTTTTGGTACTAAGTATTCAATATTTGTAGAATATGCTCTTCTCCATAAGAAAATCAAATTGGGCTGGGTAATGAAAAAGGAAAGGAGTTGGTTGTCAGGGTTACCAGGGTGCCAGCCCTTCTCATATTTTCTGGAGGTCATTAATTCAAGTAATTGTCCCTCAGGATTTATTTACCACTAACCTTGGTGTGCTGAATGTGCTAAAACATCAGCATTAAAAGGAACAGTATTCCAGGCTACTCTGCCACTGACAGTTTGACATTGGAGTAAATCACAACCTGTAGCATGAGGTGGTTAACCTGACAACTCTCATTAAGTACTGTGGTATCTTATTATCTTGACTGTACTTTCAACTCTCACCTACCTGCCTTTCCCTCTTGCCAGGGGCTCTCACCGGGTGCAGCTATGTTACCAAGGCCAATCCTGACCCAAATCATGACGTATTTGGCCCATTCCAGACCAAAGACTGAAAAGCCAGTACCAGGTCACCCTTGCTGCTAGGAAGACCACACCGTGTGTTCTTTCTGCTCAGTATTGATATTATTGATCAGGCTGTGCTGATGACTAAGTGGAAACATCAGGGTTATGCAGTCTTATTTAAAATTTTCATTTGGAATTTATTGCATGTAGAGTGAACTGATCTTTCCCAGAAAGGGCATATGTCCTCCAAACCTCATATGGCTGGCGCTCTCCAAGAGAGAGGTTCTACATAGAAGTGCTAACTGATAAGCTCTGCCAACAGCATGAAAGTTGCTCCAGAAGTTTCTAGGATGAGAATTAGATAGACAATGGTTTTTAGACAGAGTGCTTTGCCTGCAAATTTCACAAAACTTTAATATAAAGTTTAAATGCAAATTTTCTATTTTAACACTTCTATAATTGGGACTCTAAACCAGAATGAATTCTAAAGTTCACTTGATAGATTTCTTATCTCTACTAAGGCATCTAATATCTCCGGTGGAATCTTTTTCACTGTCTTCCAAGTAGATGCCCCGTTACCCCAGGTCAATGTTAAAATACCCTTCACTTGTGGCATCCTAAACAAGACAGCTCACTGAGTACACAGTGGTATCATACCTTCTCAAACCTGATGGAAAAAAAAATACACTGAAAAACAAAAAAGGGTACCATAAGCAGATCAGAAAATTTTAGCAATTCCTAAAAAGTAGGAAGTAGAAGGGAAACAGCAACATGAAATCATAACCCCAAACATCTGAGACTGTTAGAGGGATGGGAGTGATTTCAGGGGACCCCAAACTCAAACTCAGCCCCTCACACACTTGGGAGGTCAGTGGGGAAGGGCCCAGGCAAGGCAGTGGGGAGTCAGTCCCATTGTCCCTTGCCTGTGCAAAGCAGCCAGCAGGCAGTAGCAATGGTCTCTGCCTTGAGTTAGGTAGTACAGGTCAATCTTGAGCCTGGGTGAAGGGTAAATGGCATTGTTTATACTATTTTTGCAACTTTTCTAGAAGTTTGAAATTCTTTCAAAATAGAAGTTAAAATTTGGTTGCTGAAATTAAAAAACTCAGTAGATGGGCTGAAAAGCAGATAGTAGGATATAACATAAAAAGAGACATGTTATGAAATGTGTTAGAAACATCTGGGCATCCTAGTATTTGTCTAATAGTTTTAGAATAAGAAAAGTAAAAGAAGGGATGAAATAAATAATGGAAGAAAAGTTCTCAAATCCAAGGAAAAATTAAAAGGATCCATTTACTACCGAGTAACAGAATGTTTGTTAACTAGACATACAAGTTAAACTTCAAAAAGAAAAACTGTTTCTTGTACAAAAAACTAAGTTAAATTACAAAGAAGTGAATTAGATACATGTCACACTTCTCACTGGCAATAAAGCTGGAAGATCATGGAGTACTAGTATCTTCAGAGTTAGATTCTATCTCCAGCCAAAATACTAGCAAAGTATGAGGACAGAAGCAAATGTAAAAATGGCTTTATGTTTGACTGTAATGTATTCCACAACAGTGGTCTTTTCTGTCACAATCTTTCGTTTACCATTTTTATCACTTACTTGGATTTTAGTACAGCAGCGTAACAGAGAACAAAGCAATAGATGCACTTTATCAACCCAAGTTAAAAATCTAATTCTAAATTTGCTTTAAAAAATGGCTCCTCCCTAAAAATAAAAAAAAAGGCCCAAGTTCTTTCTTTTTTTACCTTGAAAATATTTTCATTATAAGAATTTCATATTGACTTTTAAATATTGGTAACATTTCAAGTTGCCCGTGTAAAATTTAGGATGAGTAGTGAGGTGGATGTAGGGGGCACCGGGGTATCTGGAATCACCTTGAATTTCATTTTGAGCATACATGGGACACTCTGAGTGAAAGTAACTGTACAAAGACCAGGAAGATGAAGTTCAGAGGATTAACAGGTAGCCACATATACTGCACCTAAAAATGAGAATAGCAATTCCTACCTCAAAGGGTGATTATGAATTAGCCTTTTAACCTTAGTCTCTGCTTCTGAAATATTTTTTCTATGTACCTGTGCACTTGAATTCTTTCCTCCTCCTGTTCCCAGCCTCAGGGTGACTTGCCCATTTTGGCTTGTACTCTAAGCTTACAGTATTTAACTCCCCATGGCTAGAACTGTACACCACCATTAGGTAGCCTCTGCCTACACTAATGGCTGGCCACTTTCAGTGAACCATGTCCACCAAGTCAAGGCTGTACTGCTTCAAGGTCTCAAGCAAGTCTTCTTAGGAATATGTATATAATAAAGTCTGAAATGCCAGAAATGGCAACAGGTAAACATTTCTTCAAGTGAATGAAGACTGAATTAGCATTTCTTGAAACTACAAGGATTAGACTATTTTGAGAACTGTATCATTTCTTAATGTCTACTCTGTTAAAACAATTAATATTAAAGAAACCTTGAAAATAGTTACTCTTCCAACTGACCAGTGAGAGTAACAGATTATGCTGGAAGGAAAAATGAATGCATTTATCTAGGATTTTATAAGGAATGAAAGCCTGCAAGTATTTAACAGGCCCAGAAAAAACCCTGATTCTACATTAAGCCTCATGAGCTAGAGTGCATGCTATTGTTTCAAGAAACCATCTCACAGATACTAAAGAGAATTCTCGTGAAGAATGTGTAACTGGCTATTTCCAGTTTATTTTTTTTTATTTTTATTTTTTTTAGGTGAAGCAACCCTTGATTGACCTCACAGATTGCAAGGACCTTGTCAACTTACAATGCCTAATTTTTTTAAATTTTTTTATTTTTTATGCCTACGGCACCTGGTCTTCCTAAGTGGTCTCCCATCCAAGTACTAAACAGGCCCGACCCTGCTTAGCTTCCAAGATCAGATGGGTAGCATGGTCGTAGACTCTCAAAACATTTACTTTTTTGGGCAGACATCAACTAATCCCAAATCTTTTTTGATGCTTTAACATGTTCAACTGCCTAAGAAAAGGCATCACTAGGAATGAATTTACAGACGACTGAAAACGGCTGAGACTAAGTGCAGGAGGGAAAATGGTATTGTTGTAGAACAAAAGGAAAGCTACCTTTACTTCTCTGAAGTTTAAGCTTTTCAAAAAGCATTGCCAGAGCAGGAACACCATAAGGCCAGATAAATGGATTCCATTATTCTAAGAAGCCAGTTACAGGATGAGAGACCAGGCACTATGCTAGCAAAAAGATTAAACCTTGGGAGAAATTACTTGCACATGTAATGAAATAAGCATTCTCTTACACTGCAAACAGCAGTGTAAATGAGAAATTCTCTGGGCAGCAATATGGCAGTATTTATAAAGAACCTTAGATTTTTTTCCATCTTAAATAATCTTTTAAAAGTTCATATTCACTAGGCCCATTTTTAGGAAGGTAATCTAAGAAAATGTACAAAGATTTATATATAATGATATTCAATGCCTTGGTTATATTTTCCAAAACAATGTAAAATAATCCAAATATTCGACAGAGAATTGAAAAAATAAATATTCCATTGAACAGATGAAATATTAGTCATTTTTTCAAAAACTGTTTTCAATGGCTATATGTGACATAACATCTTAATACTGTAAAAATATATGTAGCAGAAAAAAAGATTAAAAAGAAACCTTCAAATGTAAATAGTGGTAACATCTGACAATAGAATTTTGAATGATTTTATTTGCTTTTTAGATTCTTTCCTATGTTTTCCAAAATTTCTTTAATAAGTACACATCTTAGAACTAGAAAAAAATGTGTGTGTTTTAAGAATAACATTTACTATAATGGGTTTATGCATTCTCTATCTACACAAAGAAAAGAATATATGGTTCCATGGTCACTTACCTGCCTCATGCTCCGTACTGGGTTTCCGGAAGCTGAAATGCACATCTCAGGGACAAATGTACGTAGGCTAACTTATTTGTTATAAAATCTCACCAGGCACATGTGACTTTTGATATGCAATACAATCCAAGTAGAATATCATAAAACACATCACTAAAGTATACTAAAATAAGGTTATTTACTTAAAAATGATACATTGGACGTAATTTATATAGAGAACAAAGCAGTTAATGGTAAACTTAATAAGGCACCTTTTAATCTAGATGCTGTACAAAATACATTTAGTGTGCTACACATACCAAAGATGAACCTATATTTCTGGTGTTTTACAACTGCATAATAAAACTGCTTATTTTTTTTTAACCCTTCTTTTGAGGTCTCTGTACAACTTTTCTAATTAAGCTATAATCGTATTTTCATTTTATACAATATATACTACATTTTAGTTTTTAAATGGGCAAGGACAACAGTCATTAAAAGAGCTTAAATAATTCCACTGAAAGCATAGTACAGAGCACAAGCTAAAATTACAATATATTTAATCCTTTTCAAAAGCAGTATTCACATACTTTCCTTGTGGGATGATCATTACATGTGGTTCCATTTGATGCTGCTCTAGATTTATTTTGGTTTTTATGAACATGTCAGCTGTCTGCAATTTTCACTGTGACACTTGTAACAGTACTGAGGCAAGGACTGCTACACTGCTATTTTAAATCTGACCTAAGCAAATAGCATTACCACACTTTTCAGTGGTACAAGAGATGCAATAATCCTTTTAAAAATCAGTGTTTCTGTTGTTGAAATTATTTTAGATATTTAGAAACATTTCAAAACAACATATATGAAAAGAAATATAAGTGACTTGATTTATAAAATCTTCCCTGGAATAAAGTATCCATCAATATCAAATTTGACTTTGGGCTAACTTAGAGATTCATGATTCTTTAAACACTGTATTGTATTTTTGTTTTAAACAGAAACAAAAAAAACTGGGGAAAAAAGGTACTATAGTTTTGCGTGAATAAATAATAAATCTGGCACATTCTAGAAAAATAATTTTCAAAAACTATAGGTCACTTTCTAAGTTTAGAAATACTTCTGGACATTGAAAAGGCAACATAATATATTAAGTGGAATAGCTTTTGTGAAAATATTTCCAGAGAAGATTCAAATTTTATGCTTTGGAAACTTATTCAATTAAAAGGTACAAGGAAAGCTTAGAATACATTGAAGCCAATCCTAATGTGCCTTTAATTCTAGCAATATTTACCATTATAAAAAGAATTCATAAGAAAAATTTTCTTTGAGGGTAGCTCTGGGTTTTTTGTTTTTACGTTTTAATTATTTAAAGGAATGACTGACAGAAGCCACACATTTTTTAAAATGCTAAATTGAGATACCAAATAATGGCTTTTAGGATTTTATGACTATTAACTATAGTACTATGTTATACTTTCTTCATCCTCCTCTCTAAATAGTAGAGAAACTTACTGGGTGAACTGAGAAATTTAAGAGTAAGATGGAGGAAGAAAAAAAAATGAAACTTTTTTTAGACTTTAGGATTTCAAATATGGCATCGTTTGCTTTTTAAAAACAGGTTATACTAGAAAATATTTTTACTGAACAAATCTCTAACATTAATTCTTGATATCATTTTTAATGGATCAATTTAATTTAAAAGAATCATTACAGTTGTCTTGTACTTATATACTATTTGCAATGTTTTGCTTCCACATAATATTTTGACATTTCTAAGACTAGAGCTTGCCTTTCCTTACATATTTTATTATTAACATAACAAGTGATTTTCAAGATTTATAGTTTATCAAATAAAAAATAAGTCAAGGTTAACCTTAGACTAAGGAGATTTGAGCTCTTAAGTATTCTTAAATCACATGGCAATTTAGATAAAAGTATCTATAAATTTCAGTATAGACATGGGGAAAACAGTTAGAAAAAGCAAGTTATTGAGTACTATCAAATGTCAATTTACTTACCTCAATGAACATTTCTAATTTGAGTTGTTAGGTGAAAATTATTAAACTTAGCCAAAACTGTTAAATCTCAAATGTGTGCAGTTTGATATACAGACAGATATACAAGTTCCAGCCTTAAGTGCTAGTTAAATTTTGGTAATGAATGAATACATGCTCTGATTCCTTCCCTTTAAAGTATTTTGACCATGTTGTTAAAAATCACATTTGTAATATTCAAAGAACATTGTCTCACTTTATGCACCCATGAGTAGTTTGTTCAGAATAAGGTATTAATATTTAAAAGGCATTACAGAAGTATAAAAAGTTTAAGTAAATTAAAATTATCCCTTGGGATAACAAGGCATTCATAAAATACGTAGCATTTTCTTGAATAACAGCTATATGGTATAGATAGTAAGTACTGACTAATACTTAACTTCTGTGCCTGACTCTTCATTGTCTTCCCAAGTTATAGAACAGAAATCATAAAATCAAAAACCTCAAACGATTGAAGTGTCTAAAATAGCTGCTGATAAGTTTATATCAGCCCTGAAATAGAAAAGAGTTGTTAGGGGAAAATTATTAAATTATTCTAATTAGAGGATCCTTTCATAAAGGAAAATTGAGATGATAGTAATGAAAGTCTATGCCTGAAGTTAACAGAGTCCTAAGTTTGATTCACTACTTTGAATGCATCAGTTCTGACAATTCATATGTAGTTCTACTTTGTAATATTTTCTTCTAATCTTTTATTTTTTTCCCCTTAATGATGGGATGTGAGGTACACATGAGCTGGTTTCTACAGTATGAATGTATGTACATATATAAAATATGACTGTAAAAGGACCAAGTGTTTTGCAAATAAAGCATATTACACACAAAATATAAATAACTTCCCTTTTAAAAGTTATGAGAATAAAGAATACAGAATGTGGTTATAGGCACTTAACATTGCTATCAAATATAGTAATTAGTAATTCACTTCAGTAAGAAGTGTTTTCTTTACAAGGTTCATGGCATTGGGAGTTGCAACTTTGGATAGGATGCTTTTCAGGACAAAAATAATAATTACCAAAAAAAAAAAAAAAAGATGGTCATGAGAGAAAAACAGTTCAAATTTACGGGCACTTACAACTTCTTTTGGCCTTTTATCAACTCTTATGTTAAAAATAAAGTTGGTGGAGAAGCTAGCTCACCTGCAAGGTAAATGGCTTTTATGTGATTGGCAAATCTTGGTCAGATCATGCATTTTTAAAGCACAAAACCACTACCACTAATATGTTCCTGTGTATTCATAAATTATTTTCTTCTAATTCAAATAGCAAGAGAAATCCTGGTGTGTTTGTGTGTGTACACACACCATTATCAAAGCGTGACAAACTATCATAAACTAAGCAGTATCCCAAACAAATCATAATCCATAGGCTTTTTACAAAGGTAGAATACAAATAGATTAAATTTTTCAGGTAGAAGGCAAGTGTATATTTCTCCATCTCTGCTGAATTCATTTATCTTCTTAAGGCTTTCACAGAAAGCACCATTTTATGAACAGGTAATTCAGTACCCAGAGTCTGACAGGAGACTTATTAATCAGGATTAAAGTCTTGATGCAGTTCATAAAAACCCAATAAAAAAAAAAGGCATCAAAAACCACATTTAAAATAAAGCTGTCCATATATGAAGAATTAAGTGTTCAGAAGTTCCCAGCTTATATTCTACGAAGTACTGAAAGGTTTAATATTAGCAGCCTGTGAAGGTGTAGTGAGGAAAGAGTCTGAGAACCAAGTTAACATTCTTATTCTACCCTAATTCCACCCATTCCTTAGGTGAAAACAGTTCTTGCAGTCTAGAATTTCTTCTCATGATTGCTTGTGTCAAATCTTTACATCTTGGGATTCAACCATCTTAGCAAGTGTCTTCTTGATTCTCAGAGCTGTAAGTCTAGAAGCTGGATTGTGGGCCCAGCATTCTGACATTAGCTTCAAAACTGCTCGTAGACACTAAAAAGTAAAGAGAATGTAGTGAGCAGGTAAATATCTTTGGTGACAACAATCAATTCCTGAGAGAACTGAGTTCCACTTATTTCACTTACTTCATCACTGTTCCATCGATTAGACACAATTGGCCGCAAACGTTTGACACACACAACCTCACGCATGTCTTCATATGATGGATCACTGGGTACCATGTTGTAATAGGGCAACTGGTACTCTTCTACTATCCCTGTAGGGAATAAAAAAACATAGTGGGCACAAAATGGTGGCTGGACAAAATATATCAATCTATTCAGCTTACTGAACTATGGAACTAAAACCAATTCCTACATAAAGAAGAAAAAAATTCTAAAGTAGATGATTAACTTTTAATAGTAAATATGTGTTATCTCTCTCTTTTTTTTTATGTCTAATTATTTCCCCTACATCCATCGGGATCCCAATCATAGCTATGTACATACCAATATATTACCTCTAAAAAAAAGAAGGGTGAAACACTCACCTTAAATTTTAAGCTAATTATTCATTACACAATTGTTCCTACTAACAATGAATGCAGTCTTTATTTTTGTTTTGTTCTGCAGTAGAAAGACACCATGATATGTAGAAAAGAGATAACACAGCAAGTCTGAAACTTGATCTTTAAATAGGCCTGCTTGCAAGGCTGGCCTCTGGATAGTATCTGGGAACTTGCCTGGTGGACAGTTTCCTACACTGATAAAAAAACTCCCTAAATGATAAGAATGGTGCAATGTACCTAGACTATTTGTAAAAACAATATGGTTTATGCTGAACACCTGCTTTCTGAGAGTTTGTAATTTTGGTAATACCAGGCAGAGAGTGCTCATGTGACCAGCCTCCAATAAAACCTTTGAGAACTAAGTCTCTAATAACTTCCCTAGATGATACCATTTCACACATTGTTGGAGGAATTAAGTGCATCCTGTGTGATTCTACTGGGAGAGGACTTTAGAAAATGTGTTCAATTTCCTCCGAACTTTGCCCCATGTACCTTTTCCCTTTGCTGATTTTGCTCTGTACCCATCACTGTAATAAATTTTAGCTGTGAGGATAACTATATATGGAGTCCTGTGAGTCCCTCTAGTGAAATCATAGAGCTTGGGAGTGATCTTAGGGATACATAACATACATGACATACAAATGATGTAACAGGAGCTGTTAGTTTTTTTGAATCATGAGGATACAAACGTAACTAGAAACAAACTCCCTAAACTCCTACCTCCTGTGATACAACGACGAGCCATTTCCCAAATTATTAGGCCAAAGCTATAGATATCCGCCATTATGTAGGGCTGGAAATGGTTTTTATTCAGGCTTTCATCTAGCACTTCTGGAGCCATGTAGCGTTTGGTACCCACCCTGGTATTCAAGGGTACATCGACTTCATTTGTATCGCTGAAACAGAAGACAGATAATATCCAGGTTGACAGTCAAAAATAAAATAGTTTATCTTCCATTTCTGTTATATTTTCCAATAACCTCTCTCTTTCTCTCTCTGTATGATATCTATAATAAAAATATCTATCTATCTATCATCTATCTATCTATCTACCTATCTATCTATCATCCATCCATCCATCCATCCATCCATCCAAGATCTCTACATTCCTTCATCAGAAATCACTGGGGTCAGATGTATTTGAAAATTTAGTATCTTTCAGGTTTTAGAAAAATATTATACCTTTTAAAAATGTGCTACATATTATACCCAGAAGGGTCTAGAGTAGTATTCTTAATCAAATTTATTACTAGTCTGTATTGAAAAATTAAGTATGACTATTCATACGAGGCTGAATAAAGACAATAGATACCGTCAGGTCAGTTTTTGTCACCAAACAAGTTTGGTGTTTCTCTAAAAAAAAAGGACAATGCTGAATATAAGAAAAAGTGGTAGATAATTATGCCCCAGAACAAGTGAATGTGAAAATAAATTGAGAAGAATCATTTGCTTTCACCATTCTCATGTGATACAGGATTACATTTTCTTCATGGGTCCAATCATCTTAGTTCCGTTATGAGTAATGTTTAAATAATCATATTGACAACCAGAAATACATGTTTATTGGTTTTTCAACTTCTAGAGTAAATTTGAGTGTTGGAAGACATGAATGTTTTATTGTTTAGGTCCTCAATTCTGGTAGGTTTAGAAACTACTGTAAAGCATACATTAATGTATATTTTCCTATATGGCATCTGATAAATATCTGAACCAATAAACACTACATTATTTAAAAAACTGAAACAAAAACAAAAACCAGGATTAGAATACTGTAATGACCAGAGAAGAAATTTTTTAATGTTTACTTTGTTATACACTAGTACTTTTATCTTATGGCCTGAAATTAATTCTGAAATGTGAAATAACTGCTGTATTCTAGTTATAACATTAAAATGGTTTCAATAGTTTCTTAAAAATTTTATAATTGTTTAAAAATATTAACAACATTTTAAGTAGTGATGAAGAAATGGCATATTTATATCATTTATGGGAGTATAAATTGACGCATGCTCTCTGAAGGCATAACCTGCAATATATCTTAATTTAATACGTGCCTACTCCTTATTTAGCCCTCTCTAGGAATTCATTATGAAAAAATACTTATATAAGTGTTCAAGGATATAATATATATAAATAAAATTAAATGTCCATTAGAAGCATTTTTTAAACAAGAGAGACAAACCAGAGGCAAATTTAATGCTTATCTGTTGGGTCATGATATAAATTATAGTACATCCATATTTTGAAAAACTATGATCGATACTATTGAAAAAATAAAGTACATCTATATAAATTGAAACTGAAGGATATCTAAGAAAATAAAGGAAACCAAGAATTATGTAGAGTAGAATACAGTTTTTGTAAACAAAACAAACAAAACCCACTAAAATAAACCATGACAAAAACCCCAATTGCCTATTTATATAACTATGTAACTATGTAAGCATAAATACATGTTAGGAATTGCACTGTCCTGAGATTAGCATAATTTCTAAATAGTAGGCAAAGAACCACTCACCTGTTGAATTTAACAGCAAGGCCCAAGTCAGCAATGCAACAACTTCCATTTTTCTTGATAAGAATGTTTTTGCTCTTTAGGTCTCGGTGAGCAATTGCAGGCTTTCCTTGGGTGCCATAAATTTCTGTGTGGAGATGGCACAGACCACAAGCAGCTGAATAAGCCAACTTGAGGAGAGCTCTGGTGTCTAAGGTAGCACACTTCAGGAAATCATAGAGAGATCCATTTTCATGGTAGTCAGTAATCAAATAGAGCTGAGTCCAGGAACCTGTACCTTTAATGTCTGCTGCTATAAAACCTGTTCAATTAATGAGTTTTAAAGGTTAGTTATCAGACGTGGCTGTGAAGGATAATGAATGCTCATTCAAAATACTGAGAATAACTCAGGTATCATGTAGACATTAAACATTAAATTTGCCTAACAAAATTTCTTGAATTTGTTCCCAAGATTTTTATTTCTGCCATTTACATATAACTCTATACTTCTGCAATAAGAATCATGAAAATTATAATATGACTAAGAAGATCACATAAATAATAATCTGGGACAATGTTTACAGCTTATGTGATTCTGTAACAAAAGGAGCCATAAAGAAGGAACATAAAAAGGCTCTCAATTTCAAACTGAAAAGTGGATACATGAGAAAACTAAAGTTAAAATTGTTCAACTAAGAGTTTGCACCTAATTAAGCCAATTCCATTTTCCCATCAATGCCTCCTCACACCTGCCTTTTCAGTCTGGCTTGTTGACAAGCAGGTCCATAATAATGGCCCCCTTTCCTTCTCCTTTCTCCCTTACAAAAAAAGGCCAGTAAAAGTGCTGGGTTGAATAGTGTTCTCCCAAATTCATGTACATATCGCACCTGTAAATGTGACTTTATTTTGAAATGGTCTTTGCAGATGTAATGAAATTCAGATGAGGTCATACTAGATTAAAGTGGGTCATAATTAAATGACTGGTATCTTTATAAGAGGCAAATTTGAACACAGACGCATGGGGGAGGCTATGTGATGACAGGGACAGAGATAGGAAAGAGTGCTATCTCCAAGCCAAGGAACACCAAAGATTGTTGGCAATCACCAGAAGGCAGGAAGAGGCAAGGAAGAGTCCTCTCCTAAAGCCAACACCTTGATTTTAAACTCCAGGCCTCAAAACTCAGAGAAAATAAATTTCCATTGCTTTAAATCAGTTTGTGGTAACTTGGAAACTAATATAAGTGCCTACTATACTCTTGAGCATTGTGCTATAAACTGTCTAAAAGAGAAACAGTAGTTGAAAAGAAAAGTCAGGAAAGCTAGATGAGTTTACATACCCTAATGATCAGATCATAACTAAATTATTTTCCTGCTGTGCAAATGGGAGGGTGGGAGGGAGAAACCTACTAAGCATAGAATATTAAGCTACATCATATGGTGGTGGTAGTTTAGTTTACAAAAGGCAAAAGGTATATATAAAATTATCCTATAAAATTACTTAAATTACTTTAAAAAGATATGGTTTTTGTTACTATATGAGTAAGTCCAATAAACTGACATTACTTCCAATTTGAAACTACCACTGTTTCACCAGTAGGGTAGTAAATAAACTGGCTGATGGCATTAAGGGCTTATTGTATTTAAACTGTGTATTTAAACTATGTATTCTACTAAGTTTCCTTTGGCCTAATGCATATAATGGAATTCACATACGTTTTCAGAGCCCAAGAGGCAAGCTTCCACCCACACCCTACTAACCTTGTCAGAATATGGAATTGACTGAAATCAAATGTGTACCTACCAAGTATATTTTCATGGCGCATTAGCACAGTTTGATAGATTTCTGTTTCTCGAAACCAGCTAGCTTCTTCAGTGGTAAAAAACACTTTGACTGCTACTTTTTCACCACGCCATTTACCCATCCACACTTCTCCGTATCGGCCTTTACCAACTTGCCGAACCATCTGAATCTGTTTGGCAATAGTTCGCTGAACCTTCATAAAAAAAAAAAGGTTTTGAGTTCTTGATGAAAAGAACCTAATAAGACTGTGAAAGTGGTCTGATAGTCCATCCCATTAAAAAGGATGGTATATACAACTGACTCCAATGTCAAAAATTAAAATGTATTTAAAAGAAGATGAAACAATATACAACATATTCCGAAATCATAAGTAACAGGTTAGTCAACGTGGTTGACTGCTTCCAAAAAAGCTCAAAGTAATTCCCCTCCCAGTACACACACCCTTGGGTTGTCTCCTCCATAAACTCTGGGCTTGGTTTTGCCACATGATTTGCTCTGAGTAACAGAACAGGAAGTGTAATGCAAGTGAAGACTTAAAAAGTGTTTGCACACTGGAACTTGCCCTTCTTACTACTCTGAGGAGACCTGTGACCCATGAACAATACCTTGTGAACTGCTGGCCAGGTGCACGAACAGTTTCATCTAGCTCTAGCCGAGCAAGTCCAGAAAAAGGACTGCCCAGCAGACTCAAAGAATCAGACTCACAGAATCATGAGAAATAATAAAAGCTTCAATCCACTAAGTTTTTGGGTGGTTTATTATATAGTAAAATCTAAATGATAGTTAAAAATCTTCAACTCAGTCTATAAGACCCTACATGATCTGGTCCCTGCCTAACTCTCCAGCTTCATCATTCATTATAATAACATCATCCTCGCCTCTCTTATGTTTTTGTTTGTTCATTTTTTCTGTTTTTTGATAGTTTATCTTTTATAATTCAACCCTCTTATTTTGACTTTTAGAACTTACTCAAGTTCATTCCTGTCTCAGTCTTTGTGCATGTGCAGTTCCCTTTACTTATGAGTGTTGCTTCTCTTTGTTCAACATCTTCATAGCATTTCTCAGTTGCTGTACTCATCACAATTACAATTTTATTACTATTTATATATGTATTTGTTTGGATTCCATTTCATCCTGCTCACAAAATACAGGTACTTATTTGAGACAATACCTGGAGTAAATACTTTCATTAATATTTCTTGAATGAAAAATGTACATTTATTACTACCTTTCATTTTCAGAAGCATAGTGGCTATTCTAAATTAAAAAGGACACTAAGTTCCAGGTTGAAATGCACTTAAAATGTGCTAGATTTTGTGCACACCTAAACTAACTGACTTGAGGAATCATTTTATTGCAGAATCTTTTTGTAATTTTATTGCAGAATCCTTTTCAGAAAATCAGGATTATTGAGGTATCACTTACATATAATAAAATTCACTGTTTTTGAGAACTATGTTTTGACAAATGTGTAGAGTCATATAACGGCCATCACTTTTTACTGGTGAGTTGCATTCTACTCTATGAATGCACCACCACTTGTTTATCCATATAACAATTGATGAACTTTCGTTTACAATTTGTATCTATTATGAATAAAGCTGCTATAAACATTCACATTCAGGTCTTTGTCCAGCCATGTTTACATAGCTCTTATGCAAATACTTAGCATGACTGCTTCACTGTGTGTTTTTCAGTCATCTGTCAAACTATTCCAAAAGTGGTTGTACCACTGTGCATTTCAATCAGCAATATGAGATTTCCAGTTGATATCCTCAGTCTCAGCCATATTAGTGGATGTATAGTAGCATTTCATTGTGTTAGTCTGTATTTTCTCATGATGATGAGTATCTTTTCATATGCTTATTTGCCATTCTTGTATCTTCTTTGGGAAAGTGTCTGTTCACATTTTTTGTCCATTTTAAAACTGAATTGTCTTATTACTGAGTTATAAAAGTTCTTTATATACTCTGCAATACAAATTCTTTATCTGATCTTTACCAGTTTGTGACTTTATTTTTCATTTCATTAATAATGTCTTCAGAACAGGAAAAGTCTTAAATTTTGAGAAAGCCCAATTTATCATTTTACAAAATGATTCATGCCTTTTGTGTGCTAAGAAATCTTTGCTCAAACCAAAGTCATAATGATTTTCTAAAACATTTTCTTTTAAAGGTTTTAAACTTTAACTTTTACATTTAGGTCTATGATCCATTTCACGGTAATTTTGTATATGGAATGAGGTAAAGGCTGCGATTTTCTTTTTGACAAATGGATGCCCAATTTTTCCTGCACCATTTGTTGAATAGACTGTCTTCCACACTGAATTATTCTGGTACACAACTCAATTGATCATATATGTGTGTGTCCATTTCTAGACTCTCTATTCTGTTCCACTGATAAACATATTTATCCTTATGCCTATAGCACAGTGTTAATTACTGCAGCTTTACATTAAGTCCATAAATAAGGTAGTGAATTCTGTTTGGGTTTTTTTTTTCTCCAAAACTCTTTTGGCTCTTATAGGTTTTTCTGCATTTCCATATAAATGTTAGAATCAGCTCATCAATTCCTATAAAAGCTAGTTTTGGTTTTGATTTGCATTGAATTGAAACTGTAAGTCAATTTTAGAAAATCTGACATCAATACCGAGTCCTTTGATTCACAAACAAGATATACACCTCCACTTATTTAGGGCTGTTAATTCCTTTTGGCTATGTTTTCTAATTTTCAGAAATTTAACATAAATTTAACATATAAATTTTATTTAACATAAATTCTGTTAAGCTTATTTTAAATAGTGAACATTTTTTGATGCTATTTCAACTGATGAAGCTTAAAATTTTTTTAGTTCCTAATTGTTTCTTGCCAGTGTACATAAATTTAATGACTTCCGTACAATGACCTTATATTCTACAACCCTGACAAACTCACTTATTGGTTGTCGTAGCTTTATGGTATCATCCTTGAGATTTTTTACATAGACAGTCACGTTATCTGCATATAAAGACATTTTATTTTACCTTTCCAATTCAATTACAGAATTATTTAATTCAATGAATTTTTAAATTAGAGATAACTGTATTTAAACAAATGCAATTAAACAAATATCTATCTGAATATCTAGTGTTTACTATGAAAGTCCTTTTGACCCCTAAATCCGAGTATTTCCTTACATATAACCCTCTTACTAGAATTATTAATAATTCTCTTTAATGTTATTTGTACTAACTGTGTTTTGGTAATATGGTATTATATTGAGGGAAGCATCTTCGCTATGAAAATATGTGGAAGAAACTTCTCTTTGATTTCAGAATTTGAAATAGTTATACTTCTCCCAACAATCAATTTAACTTTATAAGATGTAAGGTATTTTATACCCAATTCCTCTCCAAATTGGCTGTTAAAAGCAAAACTTGTAAGCTAACTCTAGCACATATATAACACTTTATAACCATATTTTCTTTCCTAACCTTGCTTATGGCTCTCTTACTTGCCTATTCTATTTTTCTTGTTTCACTCATATTTCTTATTTTTAACTAATTTCATCTTGCATTACTATTGTCATCTTTCCAAATAAGGAAAAAAATATGCATAGCAATGTTCTCTAATCTGTAGTAATTACACTATCTATCATAGGAGGACACATTCTGTATCAATAAACCATTTACGTTTCTATGATATTTCATCTTACCAATAAAGGTAGTCCAGATCCACTACCAGAACTTTGTGACTGGTCAATAAGGTCTTTTAATGATTCTCCAACTGGAATAAATGCTTCATCCTGCTCCAAATCACGATTATAATGACTTCTGCTTGAGATGCTCTTACAATAATGTCTTTTAAAAAAGCAGAAAATGATCTACATTAAAATTCTAAAACTATAAAGTTCAACAGTAAGAGATTTTTGAGGTTGTCAACACCATTATCCTTCCCTCAGACAGGATCATATCAAAATTAGGCTATCATAGGATAATATATCCTCTGTTAACATAATGTCTAGAAATGGCATTTATGAAGTAGAGTTTTATATAGCATGCTAAAATGGAAAGATGTCCATGATGCAGTAACAAGTGAAAAAACAGAACAAAAAACAGCATGTAAATTGTGATCCTAGCTATAAAAATATAAATATATAAATATATAAAAATATATATATATTTAAATATGTCTAAAAATATCTGAAATTATATATAGCAAGTTGTAAATAAGTTATTTCTGGGGATGTAGGAATATACACTTTCTATGTTACATAAGTATATTCATTGGAATTTGTATGTATGTATTTTAATATCAAAATGAACAGTAAATATATTTCCATTTTTAAAAAAAGGAAAAAAGTTTTTGGATAAGAAATCAAACAAGTTCTCTTAATTTATTGATATTTTTGAAGGCTTCTCTTTAAACTTTCAAATTATGAAAGATACAGATGGAAAGGTAGAGATTAATTTAATTGGCACCCCATGTGTACATCATTTAATAAATATTAATGTTATGCTATATTTATTTTAGATATATTTAAAATAAACACTAAAAATATTGGAAGCTCCAGCCATTTCCCTGAAAATTTTATTTCCTTCTTTTGCTCTCAAAAGGCAAACACTATTCTGAAGGTGATTACATCCTTCTCATGCATGTTTTTATATTTTTATCGTAACTGTATATATTCATAAACAACATTGTTTCTCTGGATACAAATTTATATAAATGGTATGTTCTATTAATATTTTACATCTTGCTTTTTAATTAAAAAAAAACTCCAATGATTTACATATTTATCCATGTTGATACATGTAAAAAACAGCAGCTCATTTTTGTTGATGCTGAGTGTGTCAGGCATTGTCCTATGACTCAGTTCACCTTTACAAAACTCCTAAGAGGTAAGTACGTACTGTTATTCTCATTTTACAAATAAGGCAACTATGGCCCAGAAGTTCATCATCTGCTCTAAGTCACACAGCTGGCCAAGGAAAGAAGTTGGGCTCTAAACCCAGAGGCCCTGATAAGTAATCCATGGTCTTAGTCACTACTATTCTGTCAAGGAAATGATTTAAATGGTAACTCGTGTTCCTGTTATAATTTTGCCACAACTTACCTGATGCCATATTTAGGTTATTTCCAAAAGTTTGTTAACATAAACAGGACCGCAAAAACCATTTTTTGAGCCAGTCTCTTGTGAAGATGTTTAAAAATGTCTTGAAGGTATACGTAATTTTATTGACATCTACCAAATTGCTCTCCAAAGTGTAGTAATTTATACTCCTACCAATAGTGTAATATCACAGTGTCCATTTCTCCACATTCCACGCCAGTCTGGGCCCTGCCATATTTTATGACTTTTGCCAACCTGATGGGTATGAAATAGTGACTTGTTTTCATTTGATTACAAGGGAGGTTGAAATTTTGTTTTTCATAGTTCGGTTTTCTCTGTGAAGTGCCTAATCCTGTTTTTTTGCACTTTATTCAACTGGGGTGATTTATTTTTTTTCTGTATTAATTCATAAGAGTTCTTTATATAATCTGGATACTAAATATTGGATAAGTATGTATTATAAGAGTCTTCTCTCAGTTGTCACTGTCATGTCATTCCATTTATGATATTATATGTCAGTTTTTAATTTTAATGTTGTCAAATTAAATTCATCAAACCTTTCCTTCTTTTTGATATATGCTTTTATGTCCTGTTTAAGACAACTTAATGTCATAAACACACCTTTAAGGCTTAAAAATTTTGTTTCTCTCATTTAGTCCTTTAATTCATTTGGAACTTATAGCATCAAATTAAATTTATTTTCCATATGGATATCCCAGTATACATGACCACTTTTATAATTTTATTTTTATAAGTTAATAGGTAATTGCCTCAAATAAAATTCAAAAGGCACAAAGGAGGGTTCAGTGAGAAATCTTCCTCCCATCTCTATCCCTAAACTACCAACTTCATTCTCCTAGAAGGAACCTAGAACTGTAACTATTTCCAGTTTCATGGATGATCTTCTGGAGACCATTTATGCATATTCAAACAAAAACATATACATCGATGTTCATTTCTCTTGCTTTTGCTTTTTTTTTATTCTTCCAGAAATGGTCGTACACAATATGTACTGTTCTGTATCTTGTTTTCTTACTTAGCATTATATGTGGGGGATTATTTCACAGCAGTGCATAAGTAGCCTCTGTTTTATTTAATGGTTAAACAGTATTCCATTGTATAGCTGTTAACCATTCCCTTACTGGTAACATTTAGACTGTTTCTAGTCTTAATTCACACAAGGCTAAAATGCAAAAAAATTCTGGCAAATCTGAAGTACAAGTTAGACATGAATTTGGAATATTGACAGAAGGCTCTATTGGCTTCCTTGAAGGTTATACCAATTACTATCTCTCTACCGTTATATGAGAGTGCCCATTTTCCCCACATTCTTATTCAAACCCTTGTGTAGAAGAACTTTTAGAACTTTGTTTTTAATTTTATCAAAGTTCTACATTTATTTATTTATTATTTTAATTAAGTTTATTGTGGTAACATTGTTTAATACAATTATATAATTTTTAGGTGTACATTATCATTTGACATCTGCATAATATTTACTTATTTTTAAAAGTTACACATAGCAGGTCCTCGAATAATGTTTCATTATAACAATGAGAAGCCATAGGAACTTAACTCTTCTTTATATCAATTAGCCTATAGTAAAGCTGACTTCATGATACTTAGTTTCACTTAAAGTCACAGACCCTATCATTGACATTAAGTAAGGACTTACTGTAGTTCTTTGTGGCTTAGTAACAAAGCAGTAGTTCCCATCTCATCTCCTCTCTTCTTCTCATCTACTTTGCAATTCTCAGAAGCAAATATTTTCAATGTTTATAAGCTGATTTGTTTAATGTTTACCTCATTATTACTAAATAACATGCTTATATTGACATTTTCGGGTTTTTAATCTTAGGCTTTAACTATTCACTTCATGCTGTGTTAGATGAGGATTTAACTCATCATTTAATACCCCTGCTATTTCCCCAAACAAAAATAATTCTGTCCTCCGAACGTAGTTATAGCACAGTATTTGTTTAGATCAATATTCAATATTTGCATTATGATGCAAGATAAACTCTATCCATACATGGATCTCACTGCATATCATGGTTGTTGTTTGCTTTCTTATCTCAGTTTCTACTATTTTAAACATGATATACAGCATTCAATTAGAAGTTGAGACACACTAAAAAGCAAGGAAAAACAGCCCACTGTCAAGAAGTATGGGAATCACTAGAACCAGTCTAAGAAATAACTCATGTTGCAACTATGAGATAGTTTCCTTAAAATAACTATGATTAAAATGGTAAAACATCTAGTGAAAAAGGTGGACAACATAAATCAAAAAATGGAAAATAATAGAGAAATGGATGGAGCTAAATAAAAATGCTAGAAATGTAAAATGCAGTATCAGACATGAAAAATTCCCTTGCTAGGCTCATCAGTGGACTGGACACAGTTGAGGAAAATAAAAGCTAATTTGTAAACATGTGAATAGAAATTACGTGAACTAAATAACAAAGAGAAAAAATAATAAGAAAAATTCAGTAAAAAATAAAAACTGTGGGACAGTATCAAATAATCTAAAATATATGTAATTAGTCTCAAAATGAGAACAGAGAAAGGAACAGAAAATATTTTTAGAGACAGGAGATAATAATTTTGGAAAAAAAATGAAAGACATCAAGCTACTTATTCAATAAACTTGTGAACCTCAAATGAACACCAAAAAAGAAACACACATATCCTAAATATATTGTAGTCAAATTGCTTAAAACTAAAGATAAAAAGGAAACTCTTAAAGAAGCCATAAAAAATATATATCTCTATCTCTATCTCTAGCTCTCTATATATAGTTGACCAAAGATAAGAATTATGAAAGAAATTATGTACAAAAGACAATGACAACTGTAAAAAAAAAAAAAAGTCAACCCAGAATTCTATATTTCATGCAAATAACTTTGGAAAGGGAAGGCAAAAGATTTTTCAGAAAAACAAAAGCAGAATGAATTTATGGTCAGTAAACCTATATGCAAGAAATTTAGTAAAAGGAAGTTCTTTGGACAAAAGAAATATACCAAATGAAAATTCAGACCTAAAACTTAAAACTAAACAGAGAGTGCTGAAAATGATAAAAATAAACATGAATATAAAGGACATTTTTCTTATTTTTAATCACTTTAAAGCTGATTGGCAGCTCCTTTTTCAGATACATAATGTTTATTATCTTTTTTATTAAGTGAAACATTATTTAGCAATATTTTTTGCTGTAATTACTTTACTTTTAGTCATCTATTTCTAATACTGAATTACTGTGGGACTGAGATGTTCCCTAATGGCAGTGAGAATGATGGGCGCCAATTATAAACCTGGAAGTAGGTTTTATATCTGATAAATCAATCTGTGATACTGCTTCCAAGTAACATTTTGGGTTAGGGGAGGTTGTATGTCAAGCATGGGGAACACAGTGATTCACCATGCTCATCCTTAATACTTCAACAGAAAAGTGATAATTTATCAACTAGCCATCATCAATATCAATGGACAGGTAATCTCTACCATTATTGAGGTTCCTGTCCAATGGGAAAGGCAGAATTTAGGCAAATGATTATAAATAAGTAAACAAATGATTACAAATGAAAAAATGTTAGGTAAAAGTAGTAAATGCTTTAGGGATGCATCATAATATCTAACCAGTTTTTTAAGGGTTAAAGAAATCACAAAAAAGGATAGAAATTCCATGTCAGAGGAAAGTACAAAGAACTGGCAGTATGGAACAGAAATGATAGCTAATTCAGAATGAAGGGAGGTGATGGCTAGAGAAATGTTTTGGAGAAGGTACTGATTTCAAGGACCTCGTTATCTTGAATGTAAATCAGATTGAACCAAAATAAATCTGCAAATTTTTCTAGACTGGAAGTAAACAGTCATCAGAAAAGACATGGAATGAACTATTAATGAGATACATAAAACAGACTAACTTCAATATGTGGAAATACCCCTCTTTATCTTATCCTTTTATAGCTTGTTTAGATAGAAGTTTTTGTCTTGTTAAAATCGAGCTAAATGTGAATACACCAATTACTAATCTTGTCAATCTGCTCAATAATTGATCTTTAAGTAGATAAAACCGGTACATAAAATTCAAAATCTACATATACAGGGCAATCATGAGAGTCTCTGTAATATTTAGTTTAAAACTATAAAAGGAGTCTAAAAAAACAGTTCACAGTGTCTGTGTATTTTATGAGCTGCTCTAGGTCACTCGAGTGTCCATGGCTTGACTCTGAGACAAGTGTTCTTTTCAGTTAATCTTAAAAGACATTATTAGTTTAGTCTGTGTCAGGGTTCCCTTGATCTTCATTTCCAGTGCTCTTGATTCTTTTGTGTAGCTCTATACTTTACCTGGCATATTTTCTATTTGAAGAACTTCCTTTAATATTTCTTGTGTAGATATGCTGGTGAATTCTTTCAAGCTTTTGTTATGTCTAAAAGTCTTTATTTCACCTTTGTTTTTGAAAAATATTTTCTATATGAATATAGAATTCTAGGTTCGTGACTTTTTCCTTTGAGTACTCTAAAGATGGTGCTTGGCTACATTCTTGCTTGGTTTCCCAGGAAAAGTTGGCTACCATCCTTAACATTCTTCCTCTGTACATATTCTGCCTTTTTTCTCTGGCAGCATTAAAAATTTTTCTCATTATCACTGCTTTTGAGCAATATGATTATGATTTGCCTCGGTACAGTTTTCTCCATGTTTCTTGTACTACAGGGTTTGTTGAGCTTTTTGGATCTATGGTTTATAGTTTTCACTAACTTTGGAAAAATTTTGGTCATTTCTTAAAGTATTTTTTTGTCTCTTCCTTTCTTTGAAAACTCCAATTATATATACATATGTCATAAGTCATATATATTATGTAGCGATATGTAAATATAAAATATATATTTTAGGCTGTTTGAAGTGCCATAGCTCAATGGTGCTCAACTTGTTTTTTTAATCTTTGTTTAGTTTCTATTGCTGTCTTCATGTTCACTGCCATTAATCTCACCCTGTGTATATTTGATTTCAGATATTACAGATTTCATTTCATGAAGTTTGATTTGGGTATCTTATATCTTCCACGTCTATAACTTCTGAACATATAAAATAGTTATAATAACTTTTAATGTCTTTGCTAATTTTAAAATCTAAATCATTTCTGAGTCAGTGGTAGTATTTGCTTAAGTTTTTCCTCATTATAGGTTGTATTTTCCTACTTTTTGCAAATTGGTACTTAGTTGTTGATTGGATGGCAGATACTGTGAATTTTACTTTGTTGGGTGCTGGATATTTCTGTAATCCTATAAATATTCTTAAGCTTTGTTCTAGGATATAGCTATCTGGAAACAGTACAATCCTTTTGGGTCTTGCTTTTGAGGCAGGCCCAGAGCCATGAATAGTGAAGGGGGTACTGAGGCAAGACCCTGCAGAGTACTCTAACCAAACCCTGTGAATTATGAGTTTTTCAAGTCTCACAGCAGGTGGGAACAGACCGAATTCCTAGACTTGTGTAAGCACTAAATACTGTTTCCTTCAATTTTTTTCAAACATTCTTTCCCAGCTTCCCCACTTGTATTTGCTAATCAAGACTCAATGGGAACCTTCTGCAGCTCTTCAAATTCTTTCTCTATGAGGCTCTCTCTCCTCCATTACTGTCCTATGAACTACAACCGCTGTTCTCTCTCCAAGTCTCAGCTCTGTCTCCTCCATTCAGAGTCTGCTGGGCTACATCTGGTTTCTTCCTGTGTCCTGCAGCCAGAAACTCCTCAGGCAGTAACCTGGGTAATCATAAGGCTCACCTCATTTGTGTCCTGTTTCTCAGGGATCAATATCCTTTACTGCCTGATTGTCAGCGGTTAGTATGTGAGTGAAGCTTACTGATTACAGGCTTCACTGTAAAATAATATGTCTGAGCCATTTCACTGGCCCTAATGTCATTATGTTTAGTTTTTTCCCTCTGGGACTGGATGGATTTCCCTAAGAAAAGTCTTCTTATCTGTTGTGTTGAGGGAACAAGCCTGGTTGACAGGGTTCTGGAAGGGGCCTACCAATCATCACATAAATGCTCACTTTACCTCCTTGTTTTCACTATAATACCTGACCATAAATAACAGCGTACCACAGATGAGAACCTTATTTTATTAGTTCAAAAAAATATACTTCTAGCCTTCTGTTAGAGAGATGGTTGAGAAGTTACATGATTATTCATAATAGGAGTGGGGCTCTCAATGTCTGTGGTACTTGGCATCCAAAATTGCCTGTCTTTGTTTACTTCTTTCATAATGTACTTAGGGCTGACCTGTGCGACCAACAGAATATGGAAGAAATGATGATGTGATGTCTGAGTTTAAAAGATAAATAGCAATGCAGCCTCCACTTTGGTCTCTTAGATTATTCACTCTGGAGGCAGATATATTTTCCCATTCGATGGTTGTCTTTTTACCTTGTTGACTGTTTCTTTTGCTATGCAGAAGCTTTTTAGTTTGATGTAGTCCCATTCATTTATTTTTGCTCTTATTTCTCTTGTCTTTGAGGTCAAATTCATAAAATCCTCTTTAAGTACAAGGTTCATGAGTTTCATTCCTATGTTTTCTTCTATGCATTTTATTGCTTCAGGTCTTATATTCAGTTCCTTAGTTTGAGTTAATTTTGGTGTTGGTGATAGACAACAGTCTAGTTTTGTTCTTCTGCAGGTGGCTTTCCAGTTTTCCCAGCACCATTTATTGAAGAGGCTTTCCTTTCTCCACTATATGTTTTTGGCTTTTCTGTCAAAAATTACTTGCCCATATAAATATGGGTTTACTTCTGGACTCTTGATTCTCTTCCACTGATCCATATGTCTGTTTTGCTGCCAATACCATGCCATTTTGATTACTGTCGCTTTGTAGTCTAATTTGAAGTCGGGCAGAGTGATGCTTCCAGCCTCATTCTTTTTTCTCAGGATGGCTTTGGCATTTCAGTTACCTTCAATTTTACTTGACAGCCTTGCTGGGTAGATCTTGGTTGGAGGTCCTCACTTGTCATCACTTTGAATATTTCATGCCAGTCCCTCTGGCCAGCATAGTTTCTGTTTAGAAATCAGCTGACAGACATAATTATGTGAGCTCCCTTGTAGGTAACAAACTGCCTTTGCCTTTCTCTTGCTGCTTTTAAGATTTTTGCTTTGTCTCTGCTTCATCTATCTACTGTTGATTCTCTCTAATGTATTCTTTATTTCAGTTATTGTAGTGTCCATATCTGACTCATTCTTTTTTGTTTCTTGTCTCTATTTTTATGTTTTCTATCTCTTTGCTGAAGTTCTGAGATCAATGAGCATCCTTATTACCAGTATTTTGAACTCTGCATCTGGTAGACTGCTTGTCTCCATTTTGTTTAGTTCTTTTTCTGGAGCCTAGTTCTACACTTTCATTTGGGTCATGTTTGTTTCCCCACTTTGGCTGCCTCCTTGTTTTTGTTTCTATGTATTAGGCAGAGCACTCTGTCTCCTGGTTGTAGTAGAGTGGCCTTATGTAGGTGTCCTGTAGGGCCCAGTGGTCCAGTCTCCCTAGTCACCTGAGCCAGGTGCTACAAGTACGTCCTTCGTGTGGGTGGTATATGCTCTCCTGTTGTAATTGAGCTTTGCTTGCTATTTGCACATCAATGAGAATGACCAACTCTCAGGCTGATTGGATGTGAAGGCTGGCTGTGACTACAGTGAAGGAATTGATGTACATAAAATGATACTACAGAGCAGGATTTGCTTTAGCAGGGCTCTAAAGCCTACCCAATCTGCCCTTTGAGTGTATGGTTTGTGGAGGTATTTAGGTAGTGCTCTCGTGTGGTCTAAACCCAGTCACTAGCTGTGTTGGTTCTGAGGCCTCTTTGGAGAAGCTCTGTTGCAGGCCAGGGTCAGCCACTGCCTGTGCCCTGCCCCAGGCCACTAAGTGTTAACTACAAAGTGATCTGCAGATTGTTGCCACTATAGCTGAGCTTGGTGGTGACTGGGAGAGGCTAAGCTGTGAACTGAGGCCAGCTGCCGTTAGTACTGGGCTTGGGGGCTGTTTAGCAAGAGGTATGGGGCATGCCATAGCCAGATGCTACTTAACTGGGGTTTGTGAACCTTTGAGAAATTTTAGGAAAGTCTGCAGTATAAGCTAAGACAGGCCGTTTGTATGAAAATGTCAATGGAAGTGGCTTGGGTGGGCCAAGGTCTCAGGGAATCACCAGGGTAGAGCAAATGGTATTAGCCAGGTTAATGGAGACTAAGATAAGGCACCTGCTTGCACATTCACTGGGTTGGCAGGGGTGGAGGGGTTGGAGACTGAACAAATGGCTTCTGTTAGCACTTCTGTCCCTCCAACCCTTGCTCTGAAGAAAGCTGTCCCTCCAACCCTTGCTCTGAAGCCAGACAATTCAGTTCATGCCATAGGTCCAGGGTTGCTGCCCTAGCTCTGGAACTCAGAGCAAGTGAGTCCATCGGTGAATCAGTCCATGCATGGGCCCTTTAAGAGGAATATCTGATACCCCACCAGCCCTCTGTCTCGCTCAGCCACAATCTCTGGTTTTCACAGCCAGAAGTTGTGGAGACTTCTCTTCTGGCACTGGAACCCTGGGCTGGGGAAGCTGGATGGGGCTGGGACTCCTCACTTCTCAAAGGGGACCTCCGCAGCAGAGATCTCTCTCCTGATTTTTAGCTGCCACATGCGGGTATGGGTCCAGCTGGTTCAAGTTGTCTCCGCCCTTCCTACCCTTCCTACCAGTCTGGAAATGAATTCTTCAGTATGTCCTTAGTTGTAGGAATTTTGATCAGCTAGATTTCAATCGATTCTCAATGACGGTTGTTCTGTAGTTTAGTTTTAATACTGAAGTGGTTATGAGAGGAGGCAAGCACAGCATTCACCTACTCCGCCATCTTGACTGGGAGCTTCAAAGTTTTGTGTCAGACTCACGAAGGTCTTCTACACTCAGACTATTTTTAAAAATTTCTCCGTAGGTTGTTGGTTAAAATTTATTTTAGTGTAGGGAATTGATTCAACTTAATTTTTTTCCATATAGCTACCTATTCCCAAATCTACTACTTATTGAATAATCCATCTTTTCCTCAGTGATCTCCTAAATATTACCTTTATTATATATTTCTTTATATACTTGTGTCTATTTATGGGTTTAGTAACCTGTTCCTGATCTCTGTCTATTCATATGCCAGTAAGATAATGTTTATTTTTGAAATTCACTCCCTCCTTATTACTCTTCTCTTTTGGCAACTTCTTATGAAATCATTACTAAATGCAAATAATTCTTAACCCCAAATAACTATAAATTGATAATACAATTGGTTTCTTGGAATCAGTTTTAAACATTCAGATATAAGAAAGTTCAATATTTCATAAATAAGAAAATCATAGGTACTCATGAATATAACAAGAAGTATAAAGTTGTGTCCAATTAAATGACTGGTAATAAGATCCTCTTTTCTCTTAAGGAAACTATAATCTACTTAATTAAAGGAAGCATAACCAGTGAATACAAGTTAATGGTTTCTGAATTACATTTAGCAGTCAATGGTTTCTGCCTACTGGCTTTAAGAACAACTATTTAGTCCTAATATTCAACAAAATGTTTTACATCAAAATAATTATTGTCTTACTTGTAACAAAAGCAGCTGGAGAAGATGATCATAGCAATTATGCAGATAGCCATTGAAATGAGCACAACCAGCCATCGAATGCTACCATCGAAAAATGGACCTGACAATGAAAGTAAACAATGAAGTAAAAATACTATATTTTAAATATTATTAAAAAGAAAAATTAATCTGTAGTGTTAAATTTTAAAAAGCTTGCTTCTTGTTAAAACCAGAGAAAACATTTTATTAAGAATCATAATCACACTTTTCTCTCCTAACCTACCTATAACAACAGGGGGCAGTGTAGGCTGTAAATACTGGTTACATAGATTGGTCCGACAGCATTCTATTGTCCGGCGTAGCTGGGCTTTTGGTGAATCCTAGAGGAAGAGAAATGATAAAATTAGAAATAGTATGATATACTAAATTGCTGATGACAAATTTTTTACTATTCAAAAAATACAATTTTGAATTCAGTGAGTAAAAAGAATCTGCAAATTTCATGTGTAAAAATATTTTTTAAATAGATTTTGTGCTGAAATAGTTTATAGTTGTTAAGAATATAAAATGGTTTTTCTTAAGGAGAACGTATATATGTGGATGGTATGTTAGAACACTAGAGCATAACTTAATTATAGATAAACAAAAGTTGATAAGCATTGTACACCAAACTTTGATATTACTATTCATTTGTATTTAGTTAAAAAGTATTTAGAGTCATGAGACATTTTCCTAAAAAACATGGATAATATATTTTATTACAATGATAAATTAGTAGGATAAATATGATCTATAGTAGTGCTGAGACTTAGATGGATAAAATAAGATCAGACTAAAAAGTGCAGGATGTCTTAGGCCAAATAAGACAGGTTAGGAAAGGTCGTGGAGTAAAGAGAAGATACTATAGATTTTGCATATAACAACTCTGTTGAAACTAATAAACTGTATGTGGAAGCAAGCTGAAGCATACACAGTGATGAAAAGGGCAAAATATTAAAATGATATTCCTGAAAGTTTTCTAGAGGCCACCAACCAGGTATGAGATGTGTTCCTAACAGGTCAGAAACAAGCACAGAGAAAAGACTATACTCATGGGAACAAATATTAACAATTATGTGTGAAGTTTTATTTGACTAACAGTAGAGTACTTGGTAAGTTCTTAACTTAAATGCTCATATTTCAGTACCTCCTGGGAGAATTGCCATTCTGTACCAAAATAGCAACACAAAGAAATTGTTTGTTATAAAAGTAGCAAGAGTATAGGCAGAAAATGACTGCGTTATTCTTAAATATCAGATTGTGAAAAAGGAAATACCTCAGTATCATCAGGTATTACTTTAAAAATATGAACAAAAGTATATGACTTCAGATTCTATCAGAGAAGATGAGTCAAGAATACTGGAAACCTCCAAAAGGACAAGTTTTACATTTTAACTAATTTTTTTACTTTGTAACAACTGATCATAAAGAGAAAGACAAATTTTAGGCGTTACACCAGTGACTAAAATAATCCCATATCTAGAAAAAAAACTTACACAAAAGATGGAATAGAGTATTACAACTAAAGATGAATAAAAGAAATGCCAAGTATCTAAGAATAGTTCCAGGAAAGCTAAAGTTAGCTTTGCAGAAAAAAAAATGCAAAGAAAAACCAAGAAAGAACAGGTTTCTCTGGCAGTGCTCAAAGACAGACTACTAAGCAATGGATGTATTACTGACAAAACAGCAGGTAATGGAGAACAAAGAAAATGTACATTTCTTCAACTCCTGTTTTGTTTAGGTCTTTCCTATCAAGAATGATAATAGGAATGAAGAAGGCAGACCAAACACCAGTAAGTGGGAACTGATACCCTAGATGTATGAAGAGATCCTACAATATTTCTGCATTTTGTCCGAGTTTCTATCTTCTAAGCTAGGTGACTTATATCCCACGAAGATGAGAGCACTTGTGAGATGGCTGAAAGACAAGTATAATTTAAAGATTTTTAAAAAATGTGTGTTGGCAACTAGATAGTTAAATGTTATATTCTTTTTCTTTTAAAAGTAAATGAAGTAGACTTTTCCAATAACAGATTAGAGGTAGCATAGTATTATGGAAAAAGTGAGGGCCCTGGAATAAAATACCTTAAATCCTAGCTTTGCCACTTATTAACTGTGTGACCCTAAGCAATGAACTTACTTCTCTCTGGGCTTTAGTGTCCTCTACTGTAAAATGGAGGATAAAAATTATCTGTCTTACAGGGTAACTAGGAGGAAATGAGGTACAATATACCAAGTACCTAGCATATTAAATGCAAACAGTAAGTATTTAATAAATTAATTCTTCCTTTTGTGAACTTGACATGGATCATAGTCAAGATTCTAGAAAAAGCAGAAAATGCTAATAATCCCCTAGAAGACTCAATGTGGTTTCACTAAGAATAACCAACAGCAGACCCACCTCACATCTTTCTTTTATGCAGGTTAACTGGGTAGGCAAAAATCAGGTGTATCTAGATTATAAAGTTGGTGACACAAACTTTCCCATTCCTGTACTCCCCATTGCCCTCTTCCAAACAAGTCCATTTGTATCTCCAGATTTATGTGGGTAATAAAAATCCTCGTGAGAAAACTCATTTGGCATTCGTGAAATAGGAGATTTATTGAGCTTGGGTGGGAGGAGGTGAGAGAATGGCACATGAAAAAGGAACTGAAACCAAATTATAAGGAATGGTAGAGTAGTTTCTGAGAAATAATGCATTCTACAGGAAGAAACAGAATAAGCTAGATTTAACAACAGAGACTGTGGGGGGTAGGAGGGAATCAAGGTCTGGGCAAAGGATGTGATTATCATTTGAATCTGTTCTGATCCAAACCTGACAGTATGTAAAAGCACTAGGAGAAAAAGGCTTAGGGTGAAATTTAAAAAGTTTTTAGGCTGCCACCTAACATTTTTTATTATAAATAGCTGCAAAGAATATATTAATAATTTCTGGCTTACTGTTCATAATGACATTTTAACATAAATTGTTCTTCTTAAATCTATACAGCGGAATCTAAATAACATAGCAATTTGACACCCATTATTGTTATTTAAAAGAAAACCCAAATGTTTCTTTAACAACTAGAAATTTTAATGTTCCCTTTTCTCTTTTAACTCCTATTTCCTTAACTATGACCTAATTTACTGACATGATTCTCTATATGAAAAATATATACAAATATAAATTAATGTATTTTAATTTTTGTGACAATACAACTTTAAGTTTTAAAAAATTATTCTGGTTTGATTTAGCATCACAATTATGATTAGTAGAAAATTGATCAAAACAATGTTATTAAAATACTAACAGTAAAAGAAAATTTTGTTCGAAAGGTATGAGATGGAAGAAAACATTTTTTAAAAAGTAGTTCATAAATTCATGGATAAATATTATTTATTGCTAGAATGAGAAGGTTCAGCATTAATTTTATTCCAGTGTTCCTATTTTGCTTTTTTGGGGGTCAGTACTAGCATATTTTGTTCACATAAACAAAAAGATAATAATGGAAGAGTTTGTTATACTATTGTGTCGTAATTCTTTAAAGACCTTCCAGTCATATGCTAAACTCCCATAATGATCTATTATCAAAAATTTTCAAAATCTAGCAATTTGGTTGAAAGCAAAAAGTTGAAAACCACCTGACATGCAAACATATTTGACATTCTCACATTCCCCACAGTATTACTTAGATTTCTAATTACAAATGCTGTTTGGAAACTTGAGGTTTTACATCCCAGGCTCTTGATCTGTAAACTGTGAAAAGGGTGACTGTGAAAAGAGAGGAGCGAAAAGAAATTGCTGTGAGGCTCTGTTCTTAGGCAGATAAATATTAACCAATGGGACCAATGGAAGTGTAGGATCTGTAAACCTAAAGTGATTCCCTTAAAACCATCCACAAGTCTATGTGATCCTTGTGTAACACTCTGTGTGTACGCAGGAATATGAGTAATCCAGCTTAAAGACTGTTCAGTTACATGAAAAATACAGTAAAAGCTAAAAAGCTAATGTATATTAGGCCCTTACTATGTGCCAATCATACTAAACTGTTTATATATATGCTATCACATTTGATCCTTACAGCAACTTCATTATAGATGAGAAAACAAGAGTAAAGCTCCTTGCCCAAAGTTTTACAACTAGTAAAAGGCAGCATATGGATTTGAACACAGATTGTCAAATTTAACAACTAACTTATATTGGTGAATTCAGTTTGGGATACGCTTAGTTCACGGAGCCTGCAAGATACTGGTTACTACTGCTGAGCTCAGTGCTCTAACAACAGCTCTTTCTTTGATATTTTTTAAGTGATTAAAAAATGTATAGTATGTGTGGTTAATGAACATGCAAATGGCATAAAACTGGAAGAAACAACCAAATTAGCATCTCCCCAAATTCTGACAAATTACAGCAAAGGACTGATTCTAATATGATGACTTTAATATAGACAAGTATGTGACAACTATATAATAAAACTCGTTCCATTCTCATTGACTTATTTGTGTCAAGGAACCAACAGCACCAGGAAAGAATGAAGAAATGTGGCTAAGTAGTAGCATGAATGAAAGACATGGGGATTTCAGCTAAGAGAAAGCTCAGTGCTTCAAGAATATAGAGTGACAGTCAAATATCTAACAAGAGTCGGCTGTTTTAGAAAAAGAGAAAGGAGTTACTCATTCTCTGCCTTTTTTTCCTCGTCAGACCACTCAATTCTGCATATTACAATGAGAAACTGGAGAGTGAGTAACGCTAAAGCTGATCATACAGGGAGCAGCAGAGGTCATTGTGAACTATTATTTTCATTGGGCAAAGACTAGAGGGTATGAGGAGGAAAGCAGGACCAAAAAAAAAAAAAACTTCCTTCACATAGTAAAGGGCTATCATATTATAGAGGGATTAGATTTGTTCTTTATGGACCAAAAAGGTAGGAAGGAAGATAGACCCTGCAGTCATGTGGAGCTTTCTAAAGATCAAGTCAGGTCAGTTTACAGATAAATATGTGGTCATACGAGGTAATGAGCCCCTGTAGCACACAGAAAATAAATGGGATGCACTGTGTGTGTAGGGGGGTGGGGGATGGATTCCAAACATTAGCCGAGAAGTTGATGCATATAACCTTCAAGGTTTCTATCTATCCTGAGAATTTCTTAATAATTCAAATAATTTTCTAACATTGCCAAGATTTAAATTTCTACGTATAAACAGTTCTACCTTCAGCTGCTTTTCAAAAACATTGGCAGGATCCCCTGGGGCAAAATTACTACACAGAATTTTGAAGAGATTAAGTTTATAACCCAGAGTACTGTAGGGATGTTCATAAACCATTACTAATCCTCTGATTACTTTGCTGCTGCTGTTAAAATAGCTCCACTGAGATCTCCTTACAAGGACTTAGCATTTCTAAGTTGTCTCAGAGTGATACAAAGGTTATTGCCCATCACCTTAAAATATTTCCAGTCAATTTTATAATCTACAAATAAGTCATAAGTGTGACAGTACGATTTTTTGCAGCTATAATAATTTAGAGTCTGAATGACTTAAAACCTTTTTTAAAAATAAAATAATCTGAAACTTCAATTACCACAATCATAATACTTGAAGTAAGAGCTAAGCTTCTCCCAATATAGTAGCTTACAAGGACATCCAACAATATGCTTACCAGGAACACATCTCCTAGAGAAAATCAATGCTTTTCATGTAGGCCCTCCCTTCTTTATTCCATAGGCCCCTAATTAGATCTTACCTTACACTGAAAATCTGATCCTTCATATTTCATACACCCTGAAGCTAATGTGGTTTCTCCCTGGTCATCTTCTTCTATGATGGCAAAGCAATGCCCATTAGTTCTAAAAGAAAGAAAGAAACAAACAAAAAACTAAAAAACTAAAAAAAAAAAAAGAACAAAAAACACAACTTCATATCAGAAATTACTAAATCGAAGTTTAAATTTGACCAGGTACTGATCACCTTTAGTACCTTATTTTTTAAATTAAAATTGTATTCACATATAATTTATTGAAAAACAGCATGGGTTTTAAGGCAAATGAAAGCTGTCACATCTGAACTAAAACCTAAAGGTCCAATAAGAGCCCTTTTGTACGGTGGAAAAGAATTTCTGTTAAATAAGTTCTCTGAATAGGAATTATTCTATAACTTCTCTTTGCTAATCACAGTCATATGACCACAGAAAGCCGATTTGTTTAAAAATATACTTAAAAATAACTTTGTCTTTTTTTTTATCCATAAGATTTTCAGTATTCACATACTGTTCACAATAATAATAGAAACAAACTTTTCTGTGAAACATACAAAAACAGACTCAATGACAAAGTATATTTGAGAAGAAAAGACTAAGATCCTGAGAGGCATTTTTTACTGAACATAAAAAAAAAAAAACTTTGAATAGCTGAATTTTTAAGAAATTTATACAAATGTATTTGAATCTAATGAAATTTTATCATTTTAATATCAGTATGTTGGAGTTTCCCCCTAATATATTAATTTAGACTTTAATGAATAAAAAAAGCTTTTTGTGTGCTCCTACTTATTGTTCACATCTTTAAGTATATTGCTTCTACTTAAAAGAATCTAAGAATTATTCATTTTCTTCTTATTTTTAGCATTATTTATTTTCTATAAGGAGAAAATATTAAGTGTGGGACAAATTTCTGTTAATATTGATGATTCAGTTATACTCTGACTCAGTCACTAACAAATACCTGGCAGGCACCACAGACAATAATTTTGGCAAGAAATTGTTTAGTGACATAGTGGGGGAGTACTCCTCTATGATAGATCACCTAGTCTGTCACAATAAAGTCAACCACCATCAGAAGACAAACAACAAATTTAAGAGGTAAGAAACTATTATATGCTTTCAAGATTTTACATGTAAACATTTATGCTTTATATTGGTCACCTTCAAAGAACATACAATTATTAGAAAAATTCAAAACAAGACATTGATTATTACCCTTACAAAATGAAGAGAACTGACAGATGAGATTAGGTTCTTCAGAGAATTTTTTGGCTAGTAAACCAATTCTTCAAATATGGAATAGAATTACATGATCATACATAAATGTAAACATAAAATTAAGTAGCTAACAAGTAGGAAAATTAAAATGGTTATAAAAATCAGATTTGGATTGGGAGTTTGTAAGACAATAACATAAAATTAAATAAATATAATATTCTTACATATCTGTAAAATATATCAGACAATTTAAAATTACAAGTTTTTAGTGGAATTTCACATTTTTGGTAATGTTTTCTTTAATGAATATTAATAATTTTATGATAAAAAATCATTAAATAAACTCAAAATGTTAGACAAATACCAGATTCCTTTTATTTCATATAAAAGCTATATCACAATGATATGCTGAAAAGAAACCATATATTACAATAGTAACACATGTTCCCATATACAGTACAAAAAGCTTTTTGGCTCTTTGGAAAGACATGATATATAGAAAGTTAAAAAAAAAAAACTCAGATAATGTAAACAATTCTTAAAATGCCACTATATGTGACCCTATGCTCTCAACTTTAAGAAAGGCTGCATAAAATACTTACATGCATGTGTTATTAATAGCATCATCTGGGCAGTGTCCTGAGCAATAGCACTTTAAAAAAGGCAAGGTATCCTCTGGTGCTAAGGTTACTCCATTTTCTGACTTTTTCTGGTCGGAGTCTGATTTCATCCCAGTACCATGGAGCATACTGTCTAGATTCTGCCCTATAATCATAAACAAAATTTGTAAATAAACCATTTCTGAAAGTTAATTCTTTGACTTCAATAGTCAACGAGGAAAAGTTTCTAAGCTTTCCTATCTCAATAACTGCAGCTTACGTGTTTCTTTAAAATTTCATTCACACAGGTAACAGACATTTACTAATGACCTATTATGCACAGAATTACTATCTCAGGTACTGATGAGATATATAGAGATGACTATGTCACAACTTTTGCACTAGTGAAAGACAAAAAAGAGAAGCACAAGAAAGAATACGGTCATAACTTTTAAGAAAGGTACATGAAAGGAATTTCAGAGAAGGCTGAAATTGTATTAATTAAAAAACATGCAAATTATATTTCTTTTCTTAAACTCTTTGGTTCAAAACTTGTGACTAGCTTAAAAACCTAAGTCTTTTACTTGTGCCTCTATACAAAAGTGGAGTTACTAAGCATCTTGCTTTGGACTTTAATTGCTTATGTAAGGGAATTGTGAGAGCACGGGGACTAATCATTTTATCTGGTGCCTTTTATCTTAAGGTCATTGGTTCAAATCCAGATTATGCTGCCAGGAACTGAAGGTTATTCTTGCACTGGAGTCTAGTAGCCTCAAATGACAGATGTCATATCTGGTACTGAATATTTCAGCCTGAAAGCAGAAGAGAACTAAATGTTTTAGTATTCCTTCCTCCCCTTGAATCAGCTGAAATAGACTAGGCTATTCCTTATAGGGTCGATCTCAAGGGAATAAAATATAGAGACAAACAGTCATAAAATATTAAGAGAATTGGGTATTTAATTATAATGTTAAATAAATGGTTCAAGGCTTAATAATGTGGACTTGACTTTAAATTTAGCCATACTGGTGAGATGAACTACTGAAAGAGAAGAAAAAGCACATACCTACAGTGATAACAGGAAAAGAATGTACTGGTAAATAAGTTTTAGTGATTCCATACCTTGAATTTTAATAATCTTCACTTAATCCTCTAAATTACTACAAAACTTAAAGACCTCATTTATGTTAAGATGTAAAAATAAAAGTGAAGAGGTGCAGGAAGAGTTATCCAGTGAACTGGAAATGAGAAGACCTGGATTCTAGTCTGCTATGGTTTAACTAGCTGGAAACTGATCCCATCCTTAAGAAACTTGGAATGAGGTGAAGGGGAAAGGGAGTGACAAGCACATAAATAAACACAATTTGAAAACTGATATAATACAAAGGTGTTATGTAAACAAAGGAAGGAGCTAATAACACAAATTCATCCTAGGGTGTCAATAGCAATGAAATCTGAGCCACATCTTAAAGCTGTAAGATTTCAATAAACAGAGGCATGGATGCAAAGAAAAATATCTAGCAACAGCTTCTCTGTGCTCTCTCCCTAACATCCATTCCCATGGTTAACATATCTTTTTGTTAATGGTTCCTCAATTTATCCCTCCAGCCTTGACTTGCTTCATTATCTCAAAATTAACTTGTCCAAAATGAAACTCTTTCATCCTCAAAGCTGGTTCTCCCCAAGTCTTTTGGCTCAACCTCCAAAATATACCTCATTTTTTACCCTTTTTCTGCAACTCCACTGCTATTACCTGGGCCCATTATATAAAGCAACTTCTAAGGTAAGAATCTCTACATTGATCTCTCCACTTCTGTTTTGGGCCCCTCCAGTCCATTTTCCATGTTGCAGCCAGTTATCTTATAAACATAAATCGAATCCTGTTACTCCCCTACTTAAAACCAATTAATGGCTTCATATGTCCTCAGAATAAAATCTAACATCCTCTACCATGCCTACTGAGGCCCAGAAGGATTTGGACCCTGTGTACCTCTCCAACATCAACTCACAGCACCTCCCATCCATTGTACTCAGGCACACTGGCCTTCTGTCAGTTCCTGCATCTCTTTCTACCCATAAGTGCTATTATTTACAAAGTATAAAATTAAGAGGCCTGGGCATGGGCTATAGATTATGTTTCAAAACAAACACATGCAAAAAATATTTCACAGCTTACATGCTTAGAAAAATAACCAAATACATATGGCTGAAAGACAGAAGTAACTATATATAGGCACAATTATACCAGGCTCCTTTTGTCATTAATAGCAAATTTGGCATCAATGATTTTATTAGAATTTCATTTCTCACTAATAATTTTTCCTACTTTTCCAGAAATCTTATTGGCTTCCTTTGTATAAGAAGAGGAACTCTTCCTCCCTATTCTTTAAGATGAAACACCTAGAAGATGAATCAGAAAGCAAAAGACAGGAGAGTTGTAGAGACCAGTGAGATATCAATACATTGCATATATGAGGTAATCAACAGTAGTTTTCCTTAGTCTATGTGCTATGGAGCAGTGACTAGTAAAGGTTTTTTCCAAATCTTCCTTCCTCTGAGTGGGAGTTTATATAGTACTTATCCTATTTCTCCTTCATCACTGAATACTGGGTGTGCAAGGCATCAATAATTCCTCTTTTAGTCACACATTGCTGGACCATAAAGATCACATCCGGACCTGATGGAGAGAAATCTACATACTACCCAGAAGTCCTAGATTAGTAGCTGAGTATATTAAGTGGATGCAATTCTAGGTTACAAATCTCCTTGAGGAGAAACTGAACATTTCATATCAACATAAGCACTTTTCGTTTGTGCATGTGAGGGTATTTATGATGTTAGGAAGACAAATGTGGTGCCCTACCACAGATACTGTTAGTTGTTCTGCTCCCCTTTACTTGCTGGCAAAACACACACACACACACACACACACACACACACTTTTTTTTTTAAGTGTTTGCCCCTCCTTCAGTAGAGATAACTATATGTCTAATCCATTCCCTTTGCCATTGTTTACATTAGAGCAGGTAATAAATTTTGTCCAATACCATGAGAAGGAAGTCTGTTAGGGGAAAAGTAGGGCCGTGCCTGGGGAAAGATTTTTTTACCAAGTGAAAAGAGACATCCATCCCTCTTCTTCCACTGAAAGCTATCAACTCGAAGTTGCTACATCTGTATGAGATGTCTGGCCCCTCAGCAGCCACACTGTGGCCATGAACTGAGTTAACCTGTAGTTAAACTGCTATGTGGAGAACAGCACAGTTGAAATAGAGAAAGAACCTGATGAGCTAAAGACTCAGTTAACTGGAGTATCCCTGTGTTCGGAGTTTTTGATATGTGATCTTACATTTTCCTTATTGTTTAAACTATTTTATTTTGGGTTTTTGTTACTTATAGCTGAAAACATCTTAACTAATAAGAGATAAAATCGAGTCTAGACCCTTTCAGTTGCTTCATGAATATCCATCTCTGCACACACTGCGCCCCCCCCCCCCCAACACCCTGTCTTCCTAGTTAACAGAACTCTGATTTTGTCTGGGGAAAGTATGTACCCAGCCCTAGGCAATGGATTTAGATATTAACCTAAGCTGATTGTGACAATCCTGTTTCCCAGTTTTCCAGTAGCCCTAGCAACTGTCTCAGTTTAGCTAATAAATCAATATAAAGTCAGAGGATTAGTTTTGGGGAACACTTTTGCTTTCCTGATATATGGTCCAGTGGTGGCAAGTGCTGATCCTTTCCCCATTTTTCCTTACTCCAATGCAGATAACAGCAGCCATTTTGTAACCATGAGGGAAAAACCAAAAAAATCACAGAGGTGTCAACCTTGACACCACTCAACTACTGAATGAACACCATCTTTGTAAAAAAACAAATCTCTATTTGTTTAAGTCACTTAAAGTGAAATCCATTTCTAAAATTTGTGACCAAGTCAAAAACAAGGACTAATATCAGATGATTCATTCCTCTGTTCCAACTGAACTTTATCTCAATGTAAAAGCACTTTAATCTATATCATAACATTGGATGCTCAAAATACTTCTGCTTGTGTTTATAATAAGTTTTGTTATTTCCATTTTGTAATAAGGGAACCAAGGTACAGAGAAATTTACTTTCCCAGGGCACAATTCAAGAAAAAGTTGAAGATAAAGTCAAAATCATTTCCATTAACACCATTCTACAATCTTTCTTAGCAATCCGTAAGAAATAATATTTTTCCCACATTGGTTTTAGTTCTTTTCTTTAAGAGCAAACATTTTTATCTTACCATGTGAATCAACTACAAGCTAATCTTTTTTGAAAGGAAATATAACAAATTTTGTTCTTTACCTGATAAATATAATTCTTTCTAAGATTTTTTTCATAAAATTACCAATTTACATCATCTAAAAAAGTTTATTATAGAACAACTTGAATCAGGGTAGAAAATGAGACTCATATCATATTGTCTCTGTGTGAGCTATATAGATTTTAAAAAATTAGTAGGCAAGATTACTTGGGAGCAAAGTAGCAAATACAAATGTTATTATTAATTTAACTCATCTTCAGAACTACTACAGTTTTGACTGATGCTAATCAGCAGCGCTTATAACAATAGATGCTAAAGTAAAGGTGTTTCATTAAATATTGTGGTGTTTGAAAAGTGGCTTTTTGCAAGAGGGGTCTGTATTTTAGCATGGTAATTATAAGGGTATTTTTACCTAATCAAAATACAAAGAAGCTACAGAATTCATTATTATGTTCACACACAAAGTGAAACTGTTCGTAAGATTTATGTTGTTAATCATATTTCCTCTTGTTTGTAGATATTAATCCATATCACTGTGAACAAAACATAACAAAAGAGCAATCTATAAAGTCATAAATTTAAGATAATGAAGAAGTCCAATAAGTTCTAAAGTCCATTTGCAAAAATAGTACTTTCTCTTCAGCTTAAAATACTGTTCTTATTAAACCATACAGGAAAAAATTCATGTGCAAATACAGTCTCTCTGATCCTAAAAGTAATCACAATAACTTCCTGTTTGGAAAGTCTAAACTGTGAACACACAATAGTAAGTTACAATATGGGTTAAAGGTAAAACTTTTCAGTACTTTGAGGAAATTTTAGTATGCAGCATACATAAGTGCAACTTATATTTCTAAAGTCTTTTAACAACAATGAAATTACTTTAAAATGATTTATATTCCTATTGTATTTAAAGGAGATATGAATTTTAAAACTAAGTTTTGAATACCTATTACACTGTGCCTTAGGCAGTAGGTCAGATATTTTATTTTATCTCATTTTATCCTCACAATCTGACACTGTGAATCATAATGCTTAACAATGCTTATGTTATGGATAAGAGAATAGGTTCAGAGAGGCTGAGATTTTACAATATTTGAAAAGGCCCCTATCACAGCTAACTTAAAAATTATCTGGCATTTGTGTTCTTTGCCTCTTTACTTAAAAGTTATGCTGCTAACTGGGCCTAACTGTTCAAAAAGGGGCAAAAAGCAATTGTAATGATGAGTACTTTTTTATATACAGAAATAAATTATTTAAAAAGATAAGACTGCTTAAATGAACACCAGTTTACCTTGAACATGAGAAATGATGAACAGATAGGCTCCCAATAATCTGATGTAAATATATAGCTGAGTCATTGTTCACTTCTAATGTTTCCTGTACACTGTCACCTTTAATAACTTGTCTTATTATCACTAATTTAAAAATGACTTTTATTCAATGAGATTTTCTTGTAAAAGGTCTCAATCACTTGACAATGACTTCAACTTCCACTTGTCTCTCCTGGTTCCTGAAAAATAAAAATATGAAGAAAGTAATTAATATGACTGAATTCTAAAGAGTTTTCAAAACCAATCCGAGGTATAACTTTAAACAATGAAATATATTTTTAAAGATTAAAGCTATCTTTGTTTAAAAAGAAAGGCACTGTACTGCAAAAGCTTAAATAATTTAGTGATAGGTTGTCACCTCTCCTGACTTTAGATTAACCATATGTAGTAAAACAAGTTAAGTATACTAAATAATCTCAAATCGTCTTTTCTGGCTGCTCTAAAGTAATTATTTTGTTATCAAAAAAATTTCTAAATATATTAAAAATAAAACAGGAAAAGCTGAATTTAAAATATTATTCATTAATAATCTTTCAAATCCTAGCAGATATGATAAAAATATCTTAAATCTTTCTAATAAATAATTTATTCTATAAATAGAAGAGAAAGCCTAACTAGAAAATCACACATTTTAAATGTGCCATGTTCTTCATCATTAAAGCAAAACTAATAGAAATATATCTTAAAGTTTTCCTAAAATACTACAAAGATAAATTTATTAGGATAAAATTGAGCTTTAAAAATAAAGTTTAGCAATTATCAAGTAGTTAAATAGCAGAAAAAAATGCTAGTTTGTATAAAGGTGAATATAATTGTTTTCCCCCATTCTGTTGGTTCATGCAAATTGATTTTATTGACTTCAGCCTGAATTATTCCTAAATGAAAAAGATTTTATTTATTTACGACACAATTACCACAACATAATTTCTGTCATTAAGTAACCTGAGCTTTCTATTTTATCTACCTAAGAATTTTCTAGTTTAATTAGCACTTCAAAGGTACTTAACAGTATTTAGAAAATAAAGCTTATAGTAAGATGTCATTTATATTGTACATTTTATATATGGGTTTGTTCTGAAATCTCTGTAATTTCTCACTTCTCTACTATAAAATTAATGTGCTTCTCATCTACATAATGCTGAGAGAGTAGGATGTAAAGTCTAAAATAATTACGGAATAACATCTGTAATGTGACAACAGTATTTCTTGGGAAAACCTGACATACAATTAAGATTCTACGGATACTTGTTCCAAGTTTCAAATTCAAAAGAAGTTTCCAATATTTTTCCAAACCTGATCTCTCTCTCTATTTCTATTTGGTTATTAAATATCTCTAAAAGGATTATAATCCACCTGTCTAAATCATCTCTAGTTTTTCTTCTTACTCCTCCTCCTCCACTAGCTATCACAGTGAAGCGTGGTGCTTTCTAGTCACCCATACCAAAAACTCTGGCATCATTTCTGCCTCCTTTACTAGCTCTAGCTCTCACCTCCTCACAGCTTTCCTCTATTTATTCATTCACTCATTCATTCACCAACAACAGTTTTTGAGTACATGTTACATATAAGTAAGTGTAAGGTACTAGGAAAAACAAATAGGGACATGACAGTTTCTGCTTCAAGGAGCTCATAGTTTTGAACAGGAAACTGATTGCTATGATTGGTTCTATCTTTCAGTGTCAGTTTCTTCACCACTTTATTTAAAGCTAATATGTTGTCTTGTCTCATTGGAGATAAAACCAAGGCATCCATCATGCAGGGGAGTCAAAGACTCTCAGCACCTGCCACACTCAGAGTCTCTTTCAAGTGGAAGGGATTATGTGTGATTCCTTCCACAGAAACATCTGTGACTCTGCTACCCTGGACAGAGTTCAATTCCTGGATCTGCCTTAAATAGGTAACCTAATCTTTCTAGGTAAGTTTCCATATCTGTGAAACTAGAATTACATTACTAATTCACAATTCTTTTGAGAAGTAAATGAGATAACAACACATATTCACCTCTAACTCTGCACCAGCACCATTATAAATGCTTTGAATATATTAATATTATTTTATCAAGTCATCACTACTTTATAAGAGAGGTACAACTATTTTAATTTTACAGATGAGGAAATCGAGGCAAGTAAAATTTAAGAAATGTATCAAAGATCACACAGCTGGGAAGTGGTAGACCTATAATTCTCATCAAGGACATATGATTCCACAGTCCAGATCTTAACTGCTACCTTCTACTCCCCTTCTGAATATTTTCTGTATATTATACAATGTAAACTATACATTATAAAGTATTTTGGAGAGCCTGCTACAGAGTAGGTGCTCAATATATGTTTCCTCATCTCATACATGTTTATTACACACTTGCCAACCAGGCACAGGAAGTTAACAGGTGCCTATCCATGAAGATTCCATCTTCCAGAAATTTTTATAGATTAAACAATCCTACAATAACTTATATGGAGAACAGCTATCAGCCAAGGAAAGGCTAAAGGTAAAATGGCTTCAAATGCCTTACTGTAATCTAACAATGGAAATCTCTAATCTTTTAAAGAAAAATGTTAGGTTTCAGCTGATTACAAATTCACTACTCATCTTGCTATGATAATTGCTAAGACATGAAGGTAATCTTATCAAGTATTGATTGAAGCATACTGCTATAATCAAAGAGGGCACATAAGTAACCATCTTCATTCCACCTAGTCAGGCCCCTTAAACATCCTTAGAGAAGAATGACACAAATGCAAAGGCTAGAGAATTGAGGACACTTGAGACAACTGAAAGAACTGGGGGTCTTTGCTCACAGAGTAGCAAAAAAAAAAAAAAAAAAAAATGTGTGAATGTACCTTTGTCAAGGACACAACAGGCACAATGCAAACAAACTAATTAAAAGACCAGATTCTTTCCAACTCTGAAGTCCTTCATGAAGTGTTCTTGCTATTGAATATTTATTTACTAAATATTTATTAAGTGTCTATTATATGCATGATTCTATATTAGACACCAAGAAAGCAGTGATGAGAGTAAAAAGACCCAGCTTTCAAGGAGTTCACAGTCATTAAACAAGGCAACTGAGATGTTCAGATATAGAACCAGACAATACAAATGATACTCATAACTTGTGGTATATGCAAAGAAAGAAAAGTACTAGGTCCTGGTGGGACATGGGCCAGTGATCTAATCTAAACAAGATAGAGAGATCAAGGGAGTGATGGTGAAAAGTGGCATTTAAGTTGAGAACTGAAAAAAGAATTAGCCAGATAAAGAAGGGGGGAAGCGATTTAGAAAGAAGGCACAGGCTGTGCAAAGATCTTGAGGCACAGAAGAGCAAAGTAAGTATAATGTTTCTGAAATGTTGACAATAAGGGGTAGTGTGGTAGGAGAGAAGGTTGAAGAGACAAAAGGCAAGGACAAAGTCAAGCAATATCGTATGAAGGAGCTGCAATTTAAATAGGATGGGAAGGCAATCATCTGGTTTCTATGTAATAGGCTGGAGAGAACCAAAGCAGAAGCAAGTAGACCAGTAAGAAGGATACTGCAGTAATTTAGGAGAGGGTCAATGGCAGTTAAGATTAGGGTGGCAGTTAAGTAGAGGTACATGGATGAATTCAAGATATAGTTTACAAGCAGACTCAATAGGACTTGGTAATGGGTTAGATGAGGGGAAGTAAGGGGTCAAAGAAGAGTCCTACATTTCTGGCATGAACAATTACTCAAGTAGGGGCAAGTAGATTTTTAAAGAATGAGGAGAAGAGATCAAAGGTTCAATTTTAGACATTTGAGATTACTCGAAGGGAATTTCTAATGGGCATTTGGTTCTGAAGCTTAAAGGAAATATCTAGGATTGAAGATATAAATGTGTTATGTTAACAGCACAGAGATATTTAAAGCTATGGCTCTGTATGAGATGGCCGTCTAAGAATGAAAAGAGAGCTCCCAAACACCAATGTTCATTTAAAAGTTGGATTAATGAAAACATTAATACCACATATATTTATGGTCCAGGATCCATTATGAACAATATTAATGTAGTTTATATTTCAGGTATGGTATTAGGTATTTTCTTCACAGTTAAAAAAATCTACTAAAAGATCATTTCCTGATCTAAAATATGTTCACAAGTGCTCTCATACTACATTCAAAAAGTAGAGCGTAAGTCTTTCCCTTGAATTCCTACTTCTAACAAATAAGATGGAAACAACAGAGTGTGACTTACATGCTGTAAGGACACTAAAGCAGCCTTATAGAGAGGCCCACATGGCAAGGAACCCAGGCTTCTTGCCTGCAGCCATGTGAGTTAGCCACCTTGGACATGGATCTGACAGCCCCAGGGAAACTTTCAGGGCGACTAGCTTCATAGACATCTTAACCACAATTCACTATCATCCTAAACTAGAACCATCCAGCTAACCCTCAGAAAATGTGTAGGATAATAAATGTCAGTTGTTTTAAGCTGCTAAATCTGTTCAGCAGCAATAGACAGCATTCATTGCTATAATACAGTCATTATGAGACATTTGCTAAAATAATAAATCTGAGTTATTGAACAATCAAAGACAGAAGTCTGGAAAGCACAGTTAAGAAAACTAAAAGGACTAACTGGATAATATATATAACTGACATCTTTCTTTCAAAGGAGTAACCAAAAGTGTGCTCTTTATTTTTAAATTATATCAACAAGTAAGACTCACTTCTTTTGGGGGGAAAACTGTCCCTAGTTCTACACTATATACTGAACTTTGCCCTTTTAAACTATGGATTCCATAAAGATAACATTAGTTTTGAATTCTACGTAAAGGCACTTTTCATATAATATCAAATTTAAGCGAGTGAATTCTGATGTCAGTCTATTGGTTTTCAGGGGGTTAGGAGCTGAGTGTCCTCTGAATGTGCCACCCTGGCATGCGGACTACTTAGAGCTAAAAACAATTAATGCCCAACAAACTCAAGAGGTTTTCTTTTGTTGTTGTTTTTACCTCCCTAAAGAGGTTCATATAGAAAAACATGCTTCAGGAAGGGAATCTTAGGATATTCACCTTAGCACATAAAACTTAAATGTGGCAAAAAGAGAGGACCAAGCAAACATTTCTTCACTAGATTCCCCTTCTGTGTCTCACTGTTTCTGGGTGGCCCTGCAAAAATTTATCAAATGTTTGCTCTTTCCCATCTCTCTGTGAATTGCCTACCCCCCACCTTCCTTAGTCTAAAATGACATATATATTTGATTTTGCCTCATTGCCTTCAGAATTTTCACATCTACATGAATTCCCCTATGCATGAATTAAAATTTGACTTTCTCCGGTTAATAAGCTGTAGTCTTCTGAATTACTGACCAATCAGAAGAACTAAATAGGTAAGGGAATGCTTCCCTGGTCCTGACAGTATCAAATATCAGCTCTAGTATATTTCTTTGCTATGTAATTTTGGGAAAATTTACTCAAGCTATCTGGGTCTCAGTTTCCTTAGCTACAAAATGGGTATAATGTTACTTACTAACCCAACTGAGTTAGTATCTTGCACCTCGATATTAAATATTCAATAAATAATTGATCACTTTTATTACTGATTGTTAATAATATAAATGCAGATGACTTTTCTTGTATTTGTTCCATAACAGTAACTGTTTCTATAATTATGATATAGCAAAATAGTAACCATTCTTGAAACTATTTCATAATTCTAACATTTGAAAATAAAATATTTTTTAAATCCTAGAATAATTTATCAGAATTTTTATATTAAAATTAAAATTATCTAACCTTGCACTGTTAAGAACATAAGAAAATACAGACATTTGAAATACTGCATAATCAAAATTTTAAAATGATGCTGGCATTTAAAAGTTATTATTAAATAGTTCAAATAGGCATCTAAATAAAGTTCCTTCACAATAAACACAGACTGGTGTAGTTTTCTCTTCAGGAAAAAAATATTAAGGCAAAGTTACTCAATTAAGTATAAATAATTTCTTTTTAAACAAAAAATGTTACAGCTTTGTAAACAGTAAGAAGACTGAACCAATAGGTCAATCAGAATTAAAAAAAAAAAAACAGGAAAAGGCTGAAGTCAGCTGAAAAAACAGATTAAAGTTATTCTTTCCTCTTCCTGTTAAGTCCCCTCACCCTTAATTTTTTTATTTTTTCTATTAGTGAAGTTTGGGAATTTTCAACAAGCTGGCCTGCTGCCAATTCCATTAAGCAATAAGGAGAAGACCCCCCACATCCTCCTCCCTGCTCCAGAAGTCCTTTCCCCTAGGCAGCTCCAGGCGCCGGGTCTGACAAGCTTTCTGAGAAAGCCTAGACTCACAGCAGACTTTCTGGCTCCACAGCCATTGTTTGCATGGCTGCTTTGCTCCTTATCCAGTGCTTAGATTAGCATAAGAATATTGTCTTTTCCCTTAACAAGCAACTCATCCATTCCTTCCTCATTTCTAACCTCCACCCCCATCAATCCCTAAACTAATATATACACATATGACTGGAGTGACACTACTCATGGTTATTTTTATGTGAATTTAAAAGACAATCTCACCCCAATCTAAACATAAATCCTTAAGAAAATAACATACTTAAATAGTTATGTGACAGTATCTGTGGTAATAAACAGGAATCTCACCAAAAAGCCTGCCTTGGAGTCCATGCTGTGGGAACTTGTGATGATGGGTAAAACATTCATAATGAGGTCGTTGGAAAGTCTGAAAAGGAGCAATAAGAACCAACTATCTAGCTAAATTCTGACCTATAGCAGGGTTGGATAAGTTCCACTTTATAAAGACATTTCTAACTGCCACATCTTCATCACCTAGAAGTCACTAATCTCATCACCCCTGATATTACTTTCCAACTACACTTTACCTGTCCCCAACACTCAATTATTTACTCAAAATAAATTTAATAAATTTGTATTTCTACTTAATCATCCCCTCTTTATTCAAAACCTTTCACTTTTCTTCTATGCCAAAAGACTTATCCCTAACACAAGTATAAATTCTTCTGTGGATGAAAAAAGGGGTTCTATGGAAAAGTTAACCTCACAGGGTGATCTGATCATAAATTCCTAACTGCACAGTCCAGGCCTGTGAAAGGTTTTAAGCCAGCCCTGTCTATTGTCTCTGTGCATCTAGGTTAACACACAGTTTGGTATGTAGTCAGACGTGAGCAATGGGGGAACTAAGGAATGAAGGCCCAGACCAGAGACAGCCCAAAGAATATCCCATGTGTAGTTAAAGAATCACTCCTGCATCCTGAGAGAAAAAGGACTCTGGAGGGCCAAATTATAGTTGGTTTAGTCCAGCCACAGAATTTTATACAGAAGGTACTACCCTAACCTGCCCATAACCTCAGCTACATACATTATACCATCGTTGTAATACCATGCCTGTGCCCAGAATTTCATGAATCTAATTGTAACAGACTGAATTTTGGGTAAGCATATGCATACTAGGCAGGGAGTTATATAATAACCAAATGTTAATCAAAATGACCTTGCATGTCAATCACCTAAGAACACCTTTGTAATGGCCCATCACGGCCCTAATATAGTATAGACCTTCCCACTTCTGAGTTAAACTGCCTTCTCTGAAAATCTGCTCCTCCTTTAGAGTGGGCTTTTATCTTTTATCTTTTCACCTCCCAAATTCAACAGGGCTACACCCGTCCTTAGTATGGCCCATCTCCTTCTAAAATATACTTTTAATAAATCTTACTTCTTCTAAACTTTACTGTGCTGGAATTATCTCTATTAGCGAAAAGAACCGAGAATCTCCTGTGTTAACCAGGGCAGTGCCGGAATTCAGGTCGTCCTGTACGGTAATATCACCTTTGAAATAAGCCTTAACCACCTTTAGGTAAGCACGTAATCTTGCTAACTATCCCGTAATCCAGTTCCTTCATGTAATCTTTTTTTACAACCCCTACAAAACTTATTCTCCAGAGCATCAGAGATCTTGTCGTCCCCCGCTCCCATACATTCTCAGTTTGGCTCAAGTAAACTCATAAAAATTCTCTACAGGTTTGAATGTATTTTAACGTTAACACTTTTTAAGACCAAGAGGAAAGACAAACTAGTTCGACATTATATATACTTGATGCATTTATAGGTCTTATAAGAGTCTTAATATTAGATGCACAATAAATACTTCTTGGTTTATGAAGCAGTTTAAAAAACATGAGATAATTTATTCTCAAAAAGTCATTCAATTTTGTACTACAAATTCCCTAACCTGGTTTCTCTAAAGCTTTTTAAATTGTATTAAACAAACAAAAAATACTTTACAGATAATTAGAACTAGCTGATGCTAATAAAGCAAATTTTGGCACATCTGTGCTCAGAAGAGATTCTTAAAGACAGCTGTTAATTGAGGGGCTCTGGGTGTTATTCTTCTGTCTCTCCTCTGAAATAAGCATAAATGACCAAAAACACAGGTAAAGTCAATCAATGGTTGCAGAAATGCCTAGGAGGGAAGAGAGCTTGGTCACCCTTACAGGTGTACTATGGGTAATGGTGAACAATACTGTCTGTGTTTCTGCACAGTATTTTTATAGAGATAAAATCAGAATAATGTAGTACTGAAGAGTTCTGGATCTAGTATAAAAAATGGATTGAGGTCTTCTGTGCAGATTAAATGAGAGGAACTCATATTTAGTATTTAATGGTAACTTTAACACATTATCTCCTTTATAAACATTTGTATGACCCTTACAATAAGTAAAATTATTCCTACTTTTACAGTGATAAAGACAGGCTCAGGGAACAAAAGTGACTCACCGAATTTCACACAGCTAGTAACTTGAAGGACAAACTAAAACCCAAGCCTTCTAATCCCAAGTGCAATGAGTTATCCAGTAAGTACATGGATAAGTACATCAAAAGGGAAACAAGAAGTTAATTTTTATTGAGCCATGTAAGATCTTATTTCATCTTCACAACTCTGAAGGAAAAAGTGAAGCTCAGCAAAGTGAAGAAACTTGTCCAAGTTCACACAATCAATAAGTTGCAAGTCTGCTGTGGATAAAGTCTAAATTCCACTCACTACTACATAGTCAGGAACTGGCAGTCGATGAATAAAAAGTACTATGCCCCTTAATATTATTATTGCTTTGTAACAAAACAAAACAAAAAAAGCCCCAAACAAAACCAAAACAACAAACTCAAACTTCTATCTAAATACTCTGCTTTGTGATGCTGAACTGGGATACTGTGAATCCATCTTTCACTAGCTAGCTCCCTGATAGGTTCTGCCTACTGGGAAACTACAGAAAGCTGGAGGAGGGGAGAAGAGAAGAGATTTCTTTCTTCCTAATTTTGTTTGCTGTTCCTGTCAGTCACCTGAATGACACCCTTCACCCTGGTAGTAGCAGCAGGTTCCAGTTTCCAGCTTCCTTCCACACTCCCAGAACTCCTGGTCCCCATTCAGACCCTGTGATGCTTACACCTTAGAGTCTGAATGCCAGCTCAAAATCCCTGCTCTGAGCTTAGTATGTGCCAGCAATAGCTGGGTTCTGAGCTCCCCAAAAAGGATCCACAGGGGCACATTTTACCCAAGCTTCTCGGTTCTATAACTTCGACTTCTTCAGGGTAGTAGGTGTTTCCCACAATTACTATTTCTGTTTAATCCCAGGGTTCCTTTAATTTTTCAATCCCCTAATACCTATATAGTCAATTCTCTATATAAAATTCTCTGTTAAAACACCAGTGTAGTTTCAGCTTTCCCCTGATAGATACACTTTCAGAAAACAGATCTGAAATAGCAGCAGGTTGACTATATAAAATCACCACACACACTTTTTAATATATATTCACTTCACCAAAGCGGAACCAACAGTATGTCTAATATTTCCTAAATTCTTATAAAGCATATTGTTTTAACATATATTCAAAGAATACGCTAAGATATTTTGAATTTAGGAATGAATTCTAGACTTAGTACATGTCACTTTTTCTCACCACAAATAATTTTCACTCATCAAAGTTAGAAATTGGTTCAAGATTGGCTGGACTTTCTATTCTGACCTATGTGACTGAAGTTGAAATGCTTGAAAGAGTATAAAAACGTGGAATTAGTAATTCTGAATAAAGTTGAATAACTTAAAAAAAGAACTGATAAATTTTTTTAAAGGGGTTGATAACGTATTTTTTTTAAAAACCCACAGACCAGTATAAGATTTACTTTTAAGACAGATCAAACAATATAAAAATTGACTTAATGTGACCAAAAGCTATAATTTATTCCTTCTGGTCTTTCTCCTCTCAACCTCCGTATCTGCTGGGCCCTAAGTCTTTCCCACTTCAGTTAATAGTCTCTCTGCTCCTCTAGTTTCCCATGCCTAAAATCTTGGAGTTATTCTTGACTATTCCCTCCTTCCTTCGCATACTCCATATCCTTTCTGTCTGCAAATCCTGTTGGTTCTACCTTCAAAATATATCCAGAACCTAAATACTTCTCACTACCTCCACCTATTACCTTTCTGGTCCAAGCCACTAACAGCTTTGTCTGGATTACTGAAATAGCTTCCTAACTGGTCTTCCTGCTTCTTCTACCGTTGTTCACCTACAATATTATCTCAACACAGCAGCCGAAGTGATAATAAAAAGCATATTAGATTACATCACTCTTCTGTTCAAAATCTCCCAATGGCTCTCCAACTCACTTAAGAGTAAATCTGAGACTCATAAGCCTCCATTCCAGGCACACTGGCCTCCTTGCTCCTTGAACATGCCAGGGATGGCCCTGCTGTTAGAATCTTTGCATATCTGGTCCATCTACCTGTTAACACTCCTCCCTAAGACATCTGTATAACTTGATACTATACTTCTTCCAAATGCTAAACCCAAATATCCCTTTATTTCCAGTATTCCCACTCACCCTACTTAAAAATTCTAATACCATCCTCATCCCTAGCACTTCTCTCTTCTGATATTTTTTCCCTCTTTAGCACTTGTCATGCTGTAATTTGATATATAATTTACTATTTATTTTGTTTCCTGCTGGCTACCTGCTCCAGAATGTATGTTCCATAACCACAGGGATGTTAGTCTATCTTTTTTTGCTCTGTATTTCTATCACATAGAACAGGGCTTAGCACATAACTGGTACTAAATAAATATTTGCTGAAGGAATGACTGAATATAGCAGAAGGAATTAAAACGTTATATCAATTCTTTTTGCTTTCATATACAAACAAGTCTTTCCCAAAAGGGCTCTGCTGTGGATAAACTATTCCATTTCCTTATCTCAACACAACTGAAATGATACAAAAACCACACCACTTCCTTTTGCTCACTTTGAGCCCTGACTTGTATCAAAATCCAGTGAAAAAATTTTCCACTATTTTCACTGCATATATTCAGGCCTGAGATATAAATTCAAAAGACTTGTATAAGTAAACATCACTTCCCAAGTGATGCTTAAGGCAAACAATGGTTTATATTATTACAGCAAGTTAAATAATTGTAGGAATAATCGTAGACAAAAGGAAAATGCAGTCCTTTCTTTAGTACAATGTGGTCTGAGAAAAGGAACTTCAAGTACCATTTAAATTCAACTGAAATATTTTAGTAAACAGAAACAAGGTTCAAAGGTAATATTTACATGTAAATTATAAGTCACCAAAGGGCTGAATAAGATCAGAGGGTGTTAAAATCAGATGTTAACAATTCTTCCACGAACTATAGGAAACCAAATTTTGCAAACCTGAAGATCTAGGAAAGAATATCCTCGAGATTACAAATTTCTGTTACAAACATGAAGCATTTGAAAATTCAGGAAGAGTATTCCCCCTTGTGGATGAAATATTTAGATTTTATTTTCTTTCTCAGAACATTTCTTCAGGTTAAAATTTGCTAGGTTAGAGTGTTTTCATAAAGAAGTTCTCTGTCATAGGAGGGACTTGACATTCACTTGTTAAATATATACAGTACTGCTATGCATATTAATAATTTTCTATAGATGTATAAAAATTGTATCTTTCTATGTGGGTATTTTTACCATTTGCTTATTTTTCACTCAACATTGTTAGTAATTTCCAAGATACATACATATAGCTCCCTATAATTCATTTTAATTGTTAGTGTTCCATCCTAAAAACATCTTAAGCCATATTTATCCATTCTCCTGTTGATGGACATTTTAGGTTGTTTTCATATTTTGGTATTATAAGTAATGCTGCAATAAATAAACTTAAATAGATATTTTTGTTGTTGTTTGGGCAAATACACTGACATAAAAATAATTTTTAAAGATTCCTGAAGGACACAAGAATAAACTTTAACATATGTTAAGACATATTTACTGCACTGTGTACAGCAAGCCTCAATATCATATGTCAATTCTTCTTATAATAATTAAAAATTTACTTATACTCTTTATCACATTAAAGTGCCCTTCTTAGTTTACTAAGTTTTCATCACAAATGGGGCTGAATTTCATCAAATGCTTTTTCACTATCTATTGATATAATCACAGTAATGATCCTCCTTCAATGTGTTAATGGATAAATAATATTCTATATTAAGAGCTTCTTAAAGAGCAAACCATCTATGGTGGTTTTCAAATATGTCCACAAATTCTTTCATATTCCCCTCTTCAAGAGGTAGAACATAATTACTTTGAGTGTGGGCTAGACTGACTAACAAACAGAATAAAGTGAAAAATGACAAAGTATGGCTTCTGAGATTACATCTTAAAAGGCAATGGGGCTTTCTCCTTGCTCTTCTTGTATCAATCATTCTAGGGAAAGCCAGTTCCCATGGTGTGAGAACATTCAAAGACTCTGTGGAAAGACCCCTGGATGTGAAACTGAGGCCTCCTGCCAACAGCCACACAAGTGAGCCATTCTGGAAGTAGATCCTACCCCGGTCAAATTTTCAGATGACTGCAGCCCCTGCTGACATCTTAACTACAATTTCATGAGGTATCCTGAGCCAAAAACACTCAGTATACTGTGCCTGAATTCCTGTACATTGAATTAAGTTTTTGTTGTTTCAAGTCAATAAGTTTTGGGATAAACTATTATATAGCAATGATAATAAACACACTATCTTGGATTCCTGGGATGAATTCAAATTTGTCATTATTAAATAATAAATAATTTGTGTGGTGTCTGTCCCTGGTTCCTGAGAGAGAACCTCTAAATCCTTGGAATTTCTTGGGTAACAAAAATATCTTTATTTTTCAAGATCCTCATCGATCATAACTGAGCTTATGCTAATGGATAAATCAGGATGGGAACTGGTCACCAGAAAGAACATAATTAAATGGCTAGACTTTTGAGCCAGCCCAACCTCCAGGGAGATGATTGCACTGAAGACTGAATTCTATCATATAGCCAATTTTTCAATCATGCCTAAGCAATGAAACTACAATAAAAACTTTGTACATCACACTTGGCTAAAACTCCCTGGTTGGTAAAAATATCAATGTGCTGGCAGGATGACAAACCTTGATTCCCAGGGAGATGGTATGGAAGCTCCACCTTTAAAACCCTCCCAAACCTCTATATATCTCTTTCATTTGGCTGGTCTCAATCTGTATCATCTATAATGAAACTATCATCATACCTATACCATTTTCTTGAGTATTGTGAGTTATTTTAGTGAACTGTCAAACCCTAGTGGGATTGAGATTGTAAGGAGTCCTGTTAGAAGTGTGAGTGGCCTGGGGACCCATAAACTTGTGACTGACGTCTGAAATGAGGGCAGTCTTGTTGGGGACTGTGCCCTTAAACCTGTGGAATCTAATACTAATTCAGAATGAGCAATGTCAGAATTATATTGCAGTACTGTAGACATAATGTTTAAATACACTACTGAATTTCCTTTGCTAATATTTTTTTACGTTTTGCTATCTGTTCGTAAGTAAGAGGCCTATAATTTTTTCTCACATTATCCACGTCTGGCTTTGGTATCAAGGTTATCTAGCCACATATTGTAAGTGGAAGAACGTTCCTTATTTTGCTATCCTCTGAAACAAGTCAGTAAATCTGGACATATCTGTAACTTGAATAATTTGGTAGAACTCACCTTTAAAATCATTTGGGCCAAGGATTAAACATGGTGGCATGAGAGACGTTTCCAGAATTCACCCCTTGAAACAATAAGCTGAACACCTAAGACTCAACAAAAAACATCCAAACTGCATACCAGCACATTTGAATGTGGGATCTGCACATAAGAGCTACCACAGGTCAGAACCCTGGGTGTCGGGCGGTGGACTGGGAAAAACAAAGAAGCTGCCTCTTGCAGCCCGAGCTCCCTGTAGGAGGAAGGGGAGGGAAGGAGAGGTGAGTTCTCTGAACAACCTTGCCTGAAAGTGCTGTGAGCTCCAGGAGGCCAGCGGCAGTGCCCAATCATCAGGGCATAAGTCAGAGAAACAGGAACAGCAGAAAAGTGAAGACAGCAAAGAAACAACAGTTGATTTTTATCAGCTGCAGTTGCAAAACTGAGGCTGAGCAGCAGTCTCCAATCCCCAACCCAGAGGGCCCCTCCCTCCATACCCTCCAAGACTAAACGCCGCAGAGCCCCAGGGGAATCTGAACAAATGCTACTGAAACTGTCACTGACAGGAACTAAGACTGAGGTCAGTGAGCATGATTATACATCTATAAGGAGAAAAAAAAAAAGGCATTACTAATACTTTAATAATATAAAGCAGGAATCCAAAAGGCTTAGATGCCACCTACTGGAAAGCAAAAGAAAAATACCTTATTTGCAACAGGCTAGGGACCATTATGTAATAAATCTTTCTGGGGGAAAAAAACAGCAAAACACACTTCCATTAATGCCCAGGTGGAGAAATAGTCCACTAAACATCAC